>PVKN010044500.1:0-10080 GCA_004027915.1 Capromys pilorides
CACACACACACATACACACACACACACATACACACACACACACACACACATACACACTAATGCTTCCCTGGCCCCTGATTCTATACAAAGAGCCCTAGAGAAGACCTCCACAGCTGGGCATAATGAACCTTCTAGGAGATGTGTCCCTGGGCATAATGAACCCTCTAGGAGATGTGTCCCTGTGCTGTGAGTGCAGAAATCAGGCCAAGGTTAATTAGCAGCCACCTTCCTAGGTTCCCTGTGCACCTGTGCTCCCTACAAGCTTCGTAGACTCCCCAGGGCCCTAGGCTGCTGGGTAATTACACGGGACTCTGCTCACAGCTATAATTCAGTACCCACTGGGCAAGTGAAACCCTCCCCTCTGCACACAGCCCCGAGGAAGGATGAGTAAGGCCAAACCCGCAATTACCCACACCCATTGCCCCCAGCAGCAAAGTGGTCTGTCCAGCTTGGCTGGAAGCCCAGATCCCAGCATTGCTGAAAGGCAAGTCGGCTCCTGCCACCCCATCCTCTTCCCTTTAGCCTTTCTCTTTCTTTTCTCCTCCCACTCTCTGAGAGCCTGCTGTCTGCCAGGCTTTGGGGACCCTCTGGTTGGAGCACATGCCCTATGCTATGGTCCTCAGGAGGGGTGATAAGCAATGTCTGTGAGGGCAACAAGGTCAGGGCAACACTTGAGGTGACCCGCAGAACAAGCACCTCAGTAAACATTGTGCCGTCTGTGTCTCATGTGACTGCCCTGAACTTGGCCCTTTGTGGCAGTCTGGGTCATCTCTGGGCTCTTTGTGGAATGTCAGGTTCAGGCTCGGGGATTTCATACTGCACAGCTCAGAGGCCTGGGGCTTTGTGGGGATATATCATAGGGGCACTATAGGTGAGATGCTGGGTTCCACCAGGCCTCCATTTTCCCTGATTAAACAAGCAGCTACTCTTTTAAAAACCTGGTTTATCCCATGCAGCCCCCTTCATCTGCTCAGACATGCTAGTCCCCCTAGCCCCCGATGGTCTTGCTATGCAGTTCAAGTTGACCTTGAGCTCACTTTTGTAGCCCAGGCTGATCTTCAACTTGCACCCATCTTCCTGCCTCAGCCTCTCAAGTGCTGGGATTATAGGCATGTGCCACCACACTAGGCATACTGGTTTTTTTTTTTTAAAGGTACCCTATAGACGGTGCTGCAGCTAGAATGGTCTGGAAAATCACCGTGCACCAGTTCTGCCTAGCAAGATTGGTGCACTTGCTCAAACCCAGCCAGGAGCTGGAGGCTGACCTGAACTTATAGATCTCTACTCTTATTTTCTTTCATCTTTTAAAAAATTAGCCAAGGCTGGTGTCACTCTCTTGAAACCCCAGCACTCTGAGAGGCCGCGGCAGGAAGATCACAAATTCAAGCCCAGTCTGGACAATTTAGCAAGACCTGTCTCAAAACAAGGCCCCGGAGTCAATCCCCCCCACCACATACAATTATTCTCAAATATTTTTGAAACACTCAAAACTTGAGATTTACATATAGATCCTTCCAACATTGTTAAATATTAACAGCCAAGAGCTGGGCATGGTGGCACACACTTGTAATCCCTCCACTTGGGAGACTGAGGCGGGAGGATTGCTGAGAGTTAGAGGCCAGCCAGGATTACAAAGTGAGTTCAAGGCCAGCCTGAACTGCAATGAAACCTTGTCTCAAGAAAAAAAAATAATAACCACTTTTATTCATTTCAGTTTTTTTAAGTGAATAAAACAATTAAAGAGAGGGGAAACTCCTACATAAAATTCTACCCCATCACCAAACCAAGAAGCCAATTTCACAAATTAAATATTTATCATGTCTACACATGTTTTTCAGCTTTTATTACATATATGTTACATAATCTTGTTTTATAGGTTTATAAATCTTATGTAAAATGGCATCATTCTTTATATAGCTTTTTACAATTTCTTTTGCCCAGCATTTTGAAGTTGATGTGTGACTTTAACTGCTTTGCTAATATTTTACTATATGACTACTTCAGTTTATCCTTTTCCCTGTTGGTGAGCATTTAGATGTTTCCATGTTTTCATCATGACCGATACTGTTGCAAAGCATGCCCACGTATGCATATTTCTGGGTATGAAATGTGTCAGTTTCTCTATTGGGTATGCCTGGGCCTGGACTTGCTGGTTGGAAGGAACATGCTTATTCTACTTCAGTAGGTATTCCCAGATTGCCCACTGCAGAGGCTTATACCCATTTCTCTATATTGTGGACAGTTGGTCTTGTCACATTTTTAAACTTTGGCCAGTGAAACTGTGTGCTAGGCTGCAGGCTAGCCCTGTAGACGGATCAGGTATGACAGTTATGAAATGGGGTTTTATCCTTGTTGATTTGCTAATTACTACTGAGGCTTGGGGGCCTTTCAGCGCTCTTGGTTGTCCCAGGCCCAGTGTTTTGGCTAACACGTTGCCCTCCCTGCTTGTTCCCTGGGACACAGCACTAACCTGTTTCACATTGGGCCCCGTGTGTATTACTTTCTCAGGTGCACTGCCTGTCTTTGTCTTCCCACATTCTTTGTTTTTAATAACTTCCCAGTTCACGAGGCTCAGAAATTGATCTTAGGAGATGAAGAAGATGAGCATCCTGATGTACCCAGGAAAAGTGTGGCCTGGTGGGCGGAGGTGGCAGCATCCTCAGCCATCAGGTCATTGGCAAACATTTGCTAAACCCAAGGGGAATGACCACATCAGAGAAGTTTGTCTGGGGCTCTGTACTTTGTCTCCCTTTCACTCAGTGTCCCTTCCTTCCAGTGCTAAATAAGTCAAAGCAAGAAGTCCTGAATAGCTCTGCAGTACATCTCATGTCGCCTGAAGCCTGAAGAAGGAGGGGCTTGTCGAATCATTCCTGAAATTAACTGAATTGTGGAATGCCAGGGTTTCCAGGGAAGTAACAGCATCCAAACTCTCCCCAAGCCTACTCCACCTACAGAGCAGCAGCCTGAGGTCTTGAGCAGGGAAATGTTAAGCCTATCCTCTGCCTCTAGAGTGAATCAACTGAGCGAGGTACTGAAGACGTCCCAGGACCTTGGAAACCTCTTAGGCAACCATAAGGAATAAATGTTCACAGAATCACCTGCCTGGATTAAGCAGCCATGATGACCCCACATGGCACCATGGGTGTACAAAAGTGGGTATCCCCTGAGTGCGCAACCCAGGACCAGCTGTGTGCTGGGATGCTGAGATAAACTGAGATGCCTTGCGTGCAACTCAAAATTTCTAATTTTATTCACTTTCCATCCTTCTCCTTTCCCTCCTTGTCTTCTCCCTTTCTCCTCCTTTGCCTTCTTCCTTTACCTTTTTGCCCACCCCTGATCCCCCTTGTTTCTTCTTTTCTTTCTCCCAGCACACCAACCCCAACCAGGGCCCCCCAAAGCTGAATTCTTCATGCTCCCTCACTGACATCACTCACTCACACCTGTACTTCTCTGCTCTGGGCCTCAGTTTGCCTTCAACAACAGAAAGGTATCCAAAGCTGGGTAGGTACTCAAGCCCCTCCTGACTCTGTTATTGCTGCCAATAAGGAGACAACAGTTTGGAGATGCCTATCCCTAAGATTTCCAGAGGGGCCACTGCCCAGCCAGTACTCCCCAAAAGCAGTTTGTATCTAAAACATTGAGCTCAATGCTACTTTGGAAGAAAAGCTCAGTAATTGTACCCTGTCCAAAGGCACTTTTTGTCTGTGACTTTTCACAAGATGTGGGGAAGGAGTTTGGCAGTGCAGGCTCTATGGCCTTGTAGTATGTCCCCCTACACCCCACCCCCAGGTGGGCTTGGTAGGTCAACAATGCTCCCAGAAGTTCTGAAACCCTGGAAGTCTGTGGATTGTTTGCCAGGCAGGCACTGTGAGGCTGAGATAAATTCCAGGCCTTGGATTGTTTGAACAACCCCCATGTAGACACCAAGGTTCACTACAGAGCCCATCCTCACCCACCTGTCTGTGGATTTCACTAATAATCTAGAACCATTGTGTACTAGCTATTTGCTTGTTCCTCCATATATATAAATATATTTCTCTTGGAAAGTAACTAGATCGTCCCCAATTAATGTTAGAGAGGAAAAACATTTCCTGTGTTGCACAGGGGGTGATGGTGGAGCTTTTGCCTCACAGTGCATGTAAGGCTACCAACCCAAGGTCTGCACATGGACTGGGTCTTGGGAGCCCAGCGTGAGAACAAAGAAAAGTGACTGAAATGATGGGGTTGGCCTGGCCCGATATAGGTCAGAGTGAGCCCGCTGCAGGGGGATGCAGATTTGTGCTGCCAGTGCTTTGATTCCATCTCTTTCTTGCTATGGCTTTGAGCAAGCCATTTGACCTCAGTTTCCTTCTCAATAAAAGGGGAATAATAATACATCCCTCTAAGGGTGGCCTTTTAAGAATAATTGGCTGGCTTATGCAGGGCACTTTGAAGAAAATTACCATGAGGATGTTCTGCTAGGCCTGGAATTTTCCTTGGTATAGATATCAAACAGAGGAGGAAGGCAACGTTTTGATTCTGGCACTGAGGGCATTAACGTGTTCTCCAGTTCAGTTGGAAGAGAAGAGGGGGAGAGGGACTGTACTCCCCGCCTGGGCCTGCCTAGGATATTAAAGGCACAAACTGCCTTTGATGCCTGCCTGCCACACTTGTTAATTTTAATAGGAAGTGAGCAGAGGCGGGAAGGCTTACCTGGCAGAAGAAAACAGGTTGAGGCTGACGAGGGTGAATGCCAACTAAATGTGGATCTTGTTTGGCTTTGAAGTCCTTGGCCCCTGTGCTGCGTTACAGCACAACTCCTAGGTGTCAGCAAGGGGGATGCAAGGAACTGGGGAAAGTGAGGATCTGAAGCCCCCAAGGTTCCAGCTCAGCCAAGAGCAGACTGACTCTGTCAATTCAGGAATCATTGTAGAACTCTCCAGGGCTGGTGAATTTCTGGGGGAAACTTTGGGGATCTCAAAGTGAAGTACACTCAGGGGCTGTGTAGTTAAGAAAGAGGAATGGAATAGGAGCTGGGGTTGTGACTCAGGGGTACAGCATGAACCCAGCTTGCACAGGGCATGGGATTCCCTCCCCAGCATGAAGGAGGAGGAGGAACAGAAAGAGGAAGAGCAGGAAGAGAGGCCGAGAGTACTGTAGGGGGGCGGTAGGTAAGGGGGGAGTGGAGACTGTGGCAAACTAAGTTCTAGTTGAGTATTGGGGTGGGAAATGAGGGCCAAAAGTGGCCAGAGCTCCTGATTTTATAGAGAAGTTAGAAAGTTGGACTTTGTGTACATTTGGGTTTTAAGATTGATTGTAAGACACTGATCAGTTTTTAAAAATTATTTTTTGTTTTTTATATACTCTCCCTTATGAACAAACACATTTGTAGGCCAGAGCAGCCCACAAGGTTTCATTTTGTGAAATCTGACTTGGAAACATAAAGCCTCAGGGATATACAGTTGTGTAAAATTCATGCAGACTTTTTTTATGTGTTTGGTACAGGGTCTACAGGGTCTATAGGGTCTCACTACATAGATCGGACTTGTAGTGATCCTCCTGTTTTTAGTCTCCCAAGTGCTGGGATTACAGGCTTGTACCACCATGCCCAGTCTCAGTCATTGTCTCAGCACACCCTAGGGTGGGGCCAGCACAGCTCACCGGGGATTGAAACACGATCCCTGCATCTGCCTAACCAGCCACTTTAGTCTGCTGAGCTACCTGGCTGGCCCCATGCAGATTTTTGGTTACTCCAGAGAGTCTTCAGATTGGTCCCTAGTTGGCAGCCTCAGAATTACTCAAGAGATTAGCTCAGTGGCATAAGCCCCTGCCTGGCAAGTGCAAGGTTCTGAGTTTGACCCCCAAAACCAAAAATAAATAGATTAAAAAATAAGATAAAAACATAAGTACAGATCTTTGGCTCATCATCCATCAAGAGCCTGCACTCCCTTTTAAGCATGTACTTATTTAATTCTATCTAATGAGTTTATCTGTGCCTCTCAACAAACTACCAACTTTTAGAGATTTTTGATTCAGTGCATTTGGGCTGGGATGTGGAGGAGAAGTCTTTTGAAGTTCCTTGGGTATTCTCAAAGGCAGTGAGCTTTAGAAAACAGTGACCTCATTGACCTCATTGGGATACCCTCCTCCCGCTCCCACCGCTGGAGCTTGTTGCCAGTACCTTGAACATGCTGGGTAAGTGCTCTACCTCTGAGCTGCACCCCTGGTTCTGACAACAGCAGACTGTTGTCACCTCCTCCCTCTGCTCTCTTTATTAGTTCACGATGAAATGTCAAATCTGTATGTCCACTTCTAGTTCAGCTTCCTTGTCCTGTCCATGGTGGCCTTCAAGCAGGATTTTTCAACTGAAACAGGTCCAGATAGGAGACCATTAGACACAGCAAATGTTTAGAATCCATTTAGCTAAGCACTGTTTCTTTGACCAGGCTCTGGTGACCACTTGGGCAAAGGAAAATTGCTTTCTGTGATATTTAATGCTACCATTTATTCACTAAACATTGAACAGAATCCCACAAATGAACCTCAAATCTACCTCCTGTCACCTGCCTCAGACCTATCAGTAGAATTCAAGTTCTTCTGTTTTTATTCTTGGTCCACTCTATCTCTAGGGATAGAACACATCGTAAGATCCTGTTGAGCAAAGTAGGTTAGAGGGAGGATGTTTCTTGGCCTTGAACTTATTTTAACTTCAAAGATGACCTTTCCTTCTGTTGAGGTTAGGTGACTGCACTGGTCTTTCTGCATCTGGGAATTTATAGATTTAAGTCAACCCAAGCCTCTTTCTCGTCACCTGGAAGAAGCCTCATTTCATGGCTCTGTCATCTTGCCACTGCTTTGATCAGTGCAGCAATCTGCATTTGCCTGACACATGTACCACACTAAATGCAAGCGCCCCTTAATATCTTCCCTCTCCTTTCATCTCAGGTCTTCTGGAAAAATGGAACCATGTGCCTGGAAATAGTGAGATATGGGAATGAAACTCCCAATATGAAAGGTACCTGAGATGAGTTCCTGTTGCCTAAAACCAAAGAATGTACTTTAGGAACAAACAGAGGTTAAGAGCAGAATATTTATTGGGGAAAGAAAGCTTCTGTCTTAGAGGGACAGAGGTGGGATCCGAACAGGTTGTCCCTGGGAAGTGGTCTCTTCCAGCGACTTTTATAGAGTAAAACCATGTGGCGAGGTGCATCTAAGGTGGTGGAGAACATAGGAACTCACTTAGATAGGCATGAGGTTGGACAAAACTATGGTCGACTAATGAGACTACAAGCACCATTGCTCAGGTAAAAGTGAATCCAGAACTGAATGGGGAAGCAAGTCACGACATGCAGCAAGTGTCGTGAACATAGAGTAGACTTTATCCAATAGCCAGTAGCAGTTGGATTAGTGACTCTTCCTGGCTTCCTCAAGGTGATGATCCATCCCAGATGCTTATCTTTAGGGAGATAAACATTTGTTTGACCTTTGATCTTTAGGTCTGGACCGCAGTCTTTCACATAGTTACAATGTATCTTGTCCTCCATGCTGTCTCCTTGAGGGCCTGGTCCTGTCTAACTGCCTATAATATTTCTATCTAATTTAACTGTTTACAACAGTAGGGGCCAAGTAAATACAAACAAAAGGCTGGGAAATAGTTCTCTTGATATAGGGGAATGAAACTCCCAACCCAAAAGATACCTGGGACAAGTTCATGTTCTCTAAAACAGAATGAATTTTAGGAATCACAGTGGTTAAGAGCAGGATATATTTATTGGGGAAAAGAAAGCTTCTATAGCAGAAGGATAGAAGAGGACCTGAGCAGGTTGCTTGGGAATCTGCCTTTTCTAGGGAATTTTATAGGACAAAACCATCAGGTTAGGCAGATCTAAGCTAGAAAACCTGGAAGCTCACACATGAGATGGTATAAACTCTAGTCCACCAGTAAAACTACAAGTAAAATTACTTAGTAAAATTGATTAAATTGAGGACCAAATGGAGAAGCAAGTCACAGAGCAAGAGGGTATGATTGAAGAACAGGAGCTTTTCCTGTAGGAGTTGGATTGGTGACTCTTGCTGGCTTTCACAAGGTGATAATCAATCCTAGAAGCTTATCTTGAGGGAGGTAAACACTCGTTTGATCTTTTGTTTTGAGGTCTGGCCCACTCCAGGAGCTGTCTCTTCCACAGCTGCAGGATCATCTTGTCTTCCATATTGTCTCCTTTAGGGCCTAGCCCTGTCTGGCTGCCTATAATATTTATAACGCAACTGCCTACAACTCTCTAACCATACCTGCCAGAAGACAGGCTGACTGGCCACATTTTGTTGCGTGGATGCCCATGGCTTGGCAGGCTTTCACTCAGGCATTCATTCCTCAAGGGTTTACCAAGCTCCTAAGAAATGTCAGAGTCTGGGATGTCTGATGCACATACAGCACAAGTTTCTTCCCTCCTGGCCTTTATCTAACAGGGGAAATGGAAGACAAAGGAATGATCACACTCGTGAACAGCCAAATGTTGTAATATCCTTAAGATAACTGCAGGACGATGAAGGGAAACCTAGTTCATACGAAGGAGGTGCTTTTTCAGCTTCGACCTGTGGAAGGAAGTGTTCTAGGTAGAAGGTACAGCATATTCAAGGGCCCTATGGCTGAAGAGTATGGGTTGAGAAACTGAGGGAAGGCCTGCATAGCGAGAGGTCATAAGGAAAGGGGAAGAGGTACTTCAAGACGGTCTAGCAGGTTTCATGAAGGAATAAAGTGAGCCAGGTCAGAGACAAAAAGAAGTAGTGGGGATTGTCAGAACTGGCTAAAATACACCCTGAATAAGGGAGGCAGCTCTTACTCCACTCCAACCAGGTTTATACATATGAAACTGAAACCTGTTTGAGGCCTGCATTGTCAGACTTTATTCAAGAAAGTCCCAAAATTTAGATTTTACCCAAAATCTCCAATTTAAAAAAAAATTCTAGATCCTTACAACACACATTTGATGGCCTGAGTGCTGTCACTTTGCAGTCCTTAGGCTGAGTAAGTTCATGATAGTGAAGCTAGGAATTACACAGAGAAGAGTCTCTCTTATGAAGGTAAACTGAGACTCAAAATATTCTCTGCTTCTAGCTCTTGCTTCTTTTGGAGCTTTCTGAAAGAACAAAGGGCCTTTCAGGCTGATTTTTCTTTTCAGGCCCCAGGCAACCTTTTAACAGTGGAGCTCAGTTTCCTAATTTGCAACTCTAAGTGTTGAAGCCAAATTTGGCTATGGCCTAGGGATACAGTGTGTGGGGTAATTGGTTTGAAAATGACTTTGAAGGTTCTGAAAACAGAAAAGGGAAGCTCAGAAGATTTCAAGGGGCTCTTCCTTAATACACACCACCAGTTCTGACCCATCCCACCCAACACATGGGAAGTTATGGTAGGTGGCTGCTCTCTGTTAGGGAATTCAAGGAGCACACTGCATCAGCCTAGTCTTTCCCACCAACTTGCCCTTTCCTTATCCAAAGATGCAGCTCTAGAAATGCATCCTCATAGAGTTTGCATCCTAGCAAGGAAAATAAGATAGGGAGTCTGACATTACACATGCAGCATATGTTGCAAGACAGATCTTGCAGGGGGTTCTAAGCCATAGGTTCTGGATCTCCTCCTCCTATTTATTACAAGTAAGTGATGCTTCAGCTGAAACTTGAGTCCTGAGCAGCAGGAAGGTTAGGATGATGTTTCAGGTAGCCGGAGCTCTTAGCACCTGGAGGCAGCTGGTGGGAGGTTGACGTATTCCAAGACTTGTGATATTCAAACTGGCCAAGACTAGAAGCCTGAGTCCAAATGGTGAATTTGTGCTTAGATGGATAGTGGCCCCTATCTGTGAAGATCAAGGCAGAAAAAATCCCATTTCTAAAATCAACATCTGTGCAAAGCTGGGTCAACATCTACATGAGCTGGAGTAGGAGGAGCTGAAGCCCTGCGCTTGCCTACTAATGAGGCAAAGATGCCCATCACTCATTAATGAGGGTTGCCCTCCAGAGTTCTCAAGATGCCAGCTTTTGTCCAAGTCTTTAGAGAACACTGAGCAGGTTTCTGGAATGAACGTGGCACAAAAGGATCTTTCAGGG
>PVKN010044501.1:0-10082 GCA_004027915.1 Capromys pilorides
GGGAATGAATTTTGAGACCACACACAGGGAATTCAAGACAAAGCTGGACTACATGGCAAGACTCTGTCTCAAAAAAGCCAAATAAATAGGAAACAAATAATAATTGCACTGCTAAAGAGATTCTTTCCAATTTTTATGCCATCATGAACATGTTTTTAACAAGTAATCATAGGTAACTCAATTTCTAAAAAACATAAAATTATGTTATTACCAACATTAAATTATGAGGAAAGAGGCACTAATAAGTACATTTTGTTAACCTGCCAAAGCTTTGTTACCAATGCTAAAAGCTCAGCGGCCAGTTTACACTTACCATACGAATCTCAAAAAATCTGTATTGAAATAGACATCGCCTTATTTAGTAACAGGATTGACAAATCTTAGAACAACCAAATTGAGTACATAAATCAATTTTGGACCTCCCTGTTTTTAGCATATCTGATATGAATATATTTGAAATATTTGCTTATGTTCAGTAGCTTAATTTGAATTTTAGCTTTACAAATATCAACAGCTAACCCAATGTGTTTACTCACCTAATTTCAACTCTACAAAGACAGAATATTACAGTAAAAAAGAACATTACAGCAGGATCTAGCATTCATGGCACTATGGTTTGGACATTGTACTCCACCTCTCCCGGACCGCGAGGGCCTATGTATTAAGTTTTGTCTCTCAGGGCAGCACTAGCAGGAGGTAGGGGAAACTTTAGGAGGTGGAGCTCAGCAGGGAGAAAGCTGAGCCCCAGGTCCTACTTTTTATGCCCGATCCTTCCTGGGTGATGAAGTGAGTCTATTCTACTACGCACATGCTGCCACCGTTACCAGATGGCACCCTGCTCAGGCCCAAAGCAACGAATCACCCTGAACTCTCGCTGAACTGTCCAGACCGTGAGCCAAAACAAACGTCTTCTCTTCCTACTTATCTCAGGTATTTAGTTACTAAAATAGAAAGCTCACACATGGGTCCCAATAAGCTTGACTATGCCACCACGGTAGTCCACTGCTCTTAATGACACACTTTTAGGCTTGAAGAATATCACCTGTGAAACACAGAGCAGCTCTAAATAGTTGATCCCATCATGATGGCATTCTGTTGGGCACCCTTCTGTGAACTGCCAACATGAGCAGCTACACCGTGTCCGTTTAAACATCAGGTTTCTTATACTGCACAGCTTCCCTAGGACACACCTGCACAGACTGCATGCCTTCTCTGGCGAGCACTCACATGAGTGTGTGTGACACACTGACTCAGGCCTTCGGTTAAGGCTATGTTAGAAAACAAGCTTGGGAAGAAAGACCACTTACCTATCCAGTAAAGTTGGAGTTCTCCACATACTGTAAATTACACGTTGATTATTCATGTACAAAGTCGGCACTCTGTGCAATCCCTTAATTTTGTCTAACTTCATCATCAGGACAAGGCAACAAAATTCATACCGAATGAACTTCATTAAATCAGTACATTCATTCAGTTGATTATAAATGGTTAATGGAGAACACTGATTAAGACCATCCTAATTATTATTCTATCATCAATGCTAGTAGTCAAATCAACATTCTTTCCTTTACGTTTTTTTAACTAATAATTCTGTAATCTGGTTTTAAGTATTTTAGGTACGTTAGCCATTACTTCAAAACTACTTATTTCCTAAAACCAAGACTTCTTTTATTCTTCCTCCCAAGGGAAGGCTTCAGAAAACAAAACATGGGGGGCCGGCGAGATGGTTCAGTGGTCTAAAGCGCCTGCTTAGGAGGGCTCAGGCAACTGCGGGGACTGCAGTTCGATCCCCGGCACCACATGCTGCGCCAGCGCCACCACCAGGGCAGGCTGAGCCAGCCACAAAAAAAAATGAATAAATAAACAAACAAACACAACAAGCAAACAAACAAATAAATAAATAAATAAAAATAAAAAATAAAAAAAAAGAAAACAAAACATGGGAGCAGACTCGGGAACAAAAAACAGTATTTCTGTGCAAATGTGGAGAACCAATAATATAGTTTATCATGTCACATAACTGCTGTCTTTAAAAGCATTTATGAGACTGAGCATCGTGGCGCACACCTGTAATCCCAGCACTTGGGAGGCTGAAAACAGGAGAATCGTTCACTACAAGTCTGATCTATGTAGTAAGAACCTGCAGATCCTGTCCTAAATACACACACACAAAAATTATATTCATTAAATATTACAGAATTACTGGAATAAGCAAACATCAAATATGAAGATCCCAAATGCCGCTGTATTCTATTTACAAAGTTCAAGTTGAATACAAACATTTGGACAACTTGTATTCACTTAGTCATCTCTAGGTAGTTTTTTAGTTCATCTGTCCCTAACTACTTTCAAACTTTTGAAAAATTCAGTAAGTAACAAATTATACATGCTGTATTTCACTGTATAAATAACCATGTAAGTGTATAAAATAATATTTACAAGCTAGCTACTCAGTAAAGTCAATTGCAAGAACACAGACAACTGCTTAAATAATCAGATAAAAATAATAGTTTTTTTTAAGTGAGATTGCAGTAGGGCTAATTTTCTAGATATATAACTCATTTTACACAAAATAAAATTATGGAAAATTTTCAGGTTAACTTATTTCTATAAATCAAATCATACCTCAAATAAACCAGTACTTGATCAACAAACCAATTATGCAGATAAACATCATATGGCTTATAATTTATACGACTTAGTTTCTAAGAAAGCGACATTGTGGCATTTAGGAATTTGTTTAAAATGTTGAGGTAAAAATTTCCTGCACCAGCCACCATATTTGTAACAATGGCATAGATTACTGCCTTAGACAACCAACTCTAGGGATCAGCACACTGTGTTACATGAACCAAAGCTAAGTCAATGTCTATTTTTGCAAACAGGAGCACTGGAAAACATATTCATGTGTCTAAGAACTGCAGCAGGTTTCCTGTTTAATGGCACAGCAACAGAGACTTCATGAACACAAAAATCTCAAATTTTTAATATCTGGCCTTCACGGAATGTTTGCCTATCCTGAGCTATTCTAAGGGTCTCAACATAAAAGAATTTAGAGTAGCTGAAACTCTATTACTAATAAAATATTGTGCAACTATATATGAAAACCTAAGCAAATTAATAAAAAGCTATATATATTAAAATGCTTAAGGCATTTAAACCTAGCAAAGGGGTTTTCCTTTTAATGGTCTTATTACAAAAGTTCCTTCATAAATGTTGTTCATTAATTCACAAACATAAGCATGTGAGAAAATAATGAAACTTGTTATAAAATGTTACTTGCAAAAAGTGTCTGATTTTTGCTCCAATATTTAACATTTCTCCAACTGTAATAGTTTTAGGAAAATAAAACATCTGTACTATTCTAGGTTATAGGTGACGACAATAATCAGGCAGAAGTTATTTTGTACATCAAGTACTCAGATATAAAGGAAGCCCATCCACATTAGTGAAAGAAATCTCCTGTCAAACACGGTGAGCTACATTCCTAAACAGACTGTCTTTTTTCCAAACTAAATCTGCTTTTCTCAGAACTGTGTAACTTTGTAATTACTTTGTTTGTCCCTACAGTCTTTGCAAAAACAAATTTTGATTACTTTTTTTTTTTACCTTGAGATCGCGGTACACAATCTTTCCAGAATGTAGATAGTCCAAGGCTGAGACAATTTCTGCACCGTAGAAACGTGTGCGGTCCTCAGAGAACACCCGCTCTCTCGACAAATGGAAAAACAGCTGCAGGGTAAACAGCAGGGACAGGATTGTAATAATTACTGATTTAGTGGGGGAAATTAACACAAACATAAAACACCTCTCATCACCATATTGTGATGATAGATAGTGTACTCTCGGTGGACAGCGAGCACTCTTAGACAGCAGCTGGCTTATCTTCTCCAGGTTTCCAAGGGGAAACTGCGAGCTGTTAAATCAGCGTTTTAATCAATATACCAATCTTGTTTAAGGCATTCTGCTTGCTACCCATTTAACCTCCAGTTACCAGAGGAAAAAGTATGCTTCGTTAGACTTCATCTTCCCCTTACTGCGCTGCTGCTTCCATCTTATAAGGCCTAGATATGGAGACATTATTGAAACAAAGGAACACAAACCACAAGCACACATATAGTATTTTTATGTAATCCACATCTGATTTCTAGGAAAGGATGGCTGATTTGCTGAAACTGATTTACATGAACTTGCTAGTCTACAACTGTTGATTCATTCTATGTTTAGACATAGATTCAATGTTTCAGTCAACACTGTAACAGTGAGAAACTTTAAGGCTCAAAGTTTTATTTATTTATTCTTTTAATCTTCATTTATTTGATACAGGGTCTCAGTCTCACTCACTACACAGCTCAGCCGTGTGGTGATCCTCTCTGTCTCAGCCATGCCAGAACTGGGATTACAGGCATGCGCCACCACGCCTGCTTTCGGTGAGTGGCACAGCGCATATGGGGGCTGACACAGAATGCGGTATTGGAGATGGAACCCAGGTCCTCGCACTCGCCAGGCAAGTGCTTAGAACACTGAACTATCTTCCCCAGCACAGGTTCAAAGCTTTTAATCTACTTTAACAACATTCGAAATAGGCTGAGAAGCTACTATTATTCCTGCTACAGTTCGCAATCTATATCATTTTGTTTTCGGTAATGTTTAAATAAAATGTCAGCCTTTTGTCACATGGTCACTTAAAACTGGTAAGTCAGTGCACTTTTTAGTTAACCGCTGTTCCATCCAGCAGGCCACAAATACTTTGTGAATGCTCTAACCAAATACCCAGCTCCAGCTCTCTACTTTAAAAACCGTAAAACATTAGCTCTCTTCTCCATTCAGCACCATGCCTGAAGAAGGGAGAGAGTGTCACTCTTGGTTGAACCATTTCACTATAAAGAAATCTGCCAAGAATGGTGAAAGATGATTTACAGAGCTAAGCACATTGCCAGGTAATATGCAAGGCGCTTAATACATGTGATTAAAGGCAAACAACCAGTGACCAGTATCTTCATAACAATCGAGGCCTCATAACGCCTCTACAAAACTGTTCACATATGTTCTGCGTATAACATATCATAATTTCAAGTTCTATAACAGAAAACAGTTCCCTTACAGATTCATTTTGCTCCCAACAGCAAGAATGAGGGAGAGAACGAGAGACAGAAATTATGGTACATGAAAACTAAAGTATTTGGCACAATTCCTAAACTTCAAGGCTCCCTACTCTATTGCCATATTTCACCAAATCTAAGATGGTACTGATTGAGAGTGATGACCATGCTATGTAATACCAAGAAGCAAATAAGTTACTAAAACTATGATATACTACATAGTATAAAAATGGTCTCACTACCAAAATATAAACTGTATCTAACACATGCTCAAATATAGTATAAGTCAAACTAATTTATGTAATTACTCAGGAATACTTTTAAAAATTTATTCATTTACAGAGGCATATGTGTACTATTGAGGCACTACTATCCACACAAGCATAGGAATTGAAACGAGCCTGGATCATCAATAAAACAATTCCTAAACATTCCTAAGTTTAAATAACTTCCATTATGCTTTATATAAAGTATTAGCAACTCAGATGATTACAGTGTTGTGATGTCTATGTAGAGTTATGTTAGTCTCCTAATAGGACAGAGACAGTGATTAGATTTCTAAATTTTCTGAAAAGTATGTCAAGTCTACTAGTGCTCATCCACTTTACAAAAAATATAGATCCTTCCTAAATTAATGTAATATATTCAGGATTCTAGATCTTTATTTAGATCATATATCTTCAACTTGTCTGCCAGCCAATTTTTATAAAAATATCTGCTAAAAATTTATATTTAAGGGGAAGATTTCTATTTATTTCTCAACTCATTGCCATCTGATGTCTACCCTTGCTACTCCCTGGGATTTATTCTTGCTAAGCTACCGAGCCACCTCTTAATTGGCAACACCAGTGGCCTAGTCATAATCTACACCGCTTCTTGCTGCCCTGGTGCTGCAGATACCAGCTCCTCTTCTCTCCTTTAGCTTTGGCTAATGCAACTCTCACGATTTTCCTCCTGTGTGGATCACCCTTCTCAGTTTCACCTTGACTTTAAACCAGTTCTCCAATTCTTTATTTATTTAGTGAGCATCAGGTATTTTAAAGTCACTCAGAAGGATGGTGGGAAGGGCAAGAGAGGAACCCAATGACGACTGAGACAAAATCTCTTATTTTTACAGCCTTGATGGGGCAATACCATCCCGAGTGCACACTTGTCCCTCAATCAAGACAGGCACTCTGAGCAAGAACAGTTACTCATTAAAGAGGTTAAAAACACATTCTAAGTCATTAGGACTTCTAAATTAATGAAAGAAATGACAAGATAGGTAAGATAGGAATAAACTGGAATGATTTGGTAGGGTATCACAGATAAAACGTACTTCATTTAAGTTTGGGAGGATGGGATTTTTCACAAATGGAAAACAAGTATAAGTAAAACTACAAAACATTACTACTCAACAGTTAAGCCCAACATAAATGTAGGCATAATAAACAATACAACTTTTGCAATCATTCTAAAGAGAAAAAATGGTCGGGAAAATGCAGGGCAATGACAGGATGTAAGTGAAAAAGAGGGCTTGGGCCAGTTTACTGAGGACTTGGTTCATTATGATATGACCTTGAATTTTATTGTGTAAATAAGCAGTTTTAAGAAATTTGGGCCCAAAAAGGAAAGAGAAAGGGAAACGGAAACGGAAAGGGAAAGAGAGGCCGGGGAGATAATTCAGTAGAGTAAGTGCCTTGAGTTCAATCCCCGATCCCACCAAAAAAACAAAACAAAACTAATATTAAAAACATAACTGCAAAAGATTTGATGATGAAGATATGTAATACAACCATTGTTAAATTTTTTGTTCTTGTTTTGAGATTCTGAACTATATGTACTCTTACTTGTTACTGTTTTTCTATATTTGTTTCTGCTGTTTTTACTCTTTAAAATAAAATGGAAAAAAAATAAAAAAAAATAAATAAAAAAAATAAAAATAAAAACATGTATTTTAAATGTGTTATTTATGAGGCCAGTGTGGTGGTCCATTGCCTGAAATCTTAGCTATTTGGAAGGCTGAATTGGAAGGATTACGAATTCAACACCAACACAGTGAGATCCTCTCTCAAAATAAAATTTTTAAAAAGCTTGAAATAAACAAACAAATAAGCTATTAATGCAAAAGAATTTTATTAATTCAGACCAATCTACTATGGTTTGAGCATGATAGCTACCAATTACATTACATTAATCTATTTGAAGACTAGAAAAAAAAAAAAAAAAAACATAACTGCAACAGCAGTGGGAGAATAAAAGGCTCTGGGACCACAGTCAGAAAAGTCCAACACTGAAAGTTATTTCCACATACTTAGTACTAGTTGTCGTGAAAAGCTATGAACTTGAGAGAAAATGGAATCATTTTCACAAGGACATCACAACCTCGTGAAAAGAGATATATATATATTCAACTAAAACTATGATACTGATCATAGAATAGGTAATACATTTAAAGGATAAGCATGCTTAGGAATACCAGAAGTTACATTTGGGCTGGATGATAATTTTTGAGGAACATCACCAAGGGTGGCAGCAATGTACACTCCAGAAGATCCGATATTCCACAGGGAACTGGCCTGTACCAACTGGGCCAAGGCTGAGATCTACCACGGAGATAGATCTACCAGCTGAGTAGATGCCACTGTCAAGAGTATAATGGAAAAGAACAGGAAGGGAGTAGAAAAACAGTGAGGTCTATGAATAGTTCTGGAATATGGATTTCAAGATACACAAGTAGGTACCCCTTTTCTACACAGAAGAAAAGTAGCCCTTTTGTGCAAATGACAAATTTCTGATATTTTATTTAGGAAAGAAAATCCTAAGAATAACTCAGGATGCTTTGCTGAGGAGAAAAACAGCAGTTTTTGAGGACAGTGAAGTAGAGAGTATTTGTGGGACAGACAAGACTGCTACTGAGCACAGAGTAACACACGACAATGTTGAGCCTAATGGGGAAAGGAGAAAAGGACTGGGGAGCTCTGTGTCTATTAATTCCTTGAGCTCTCATAGAGCTGAGAGACATCAACTTCTAAGCTCTGAGAAAAAAATATTCTTCAACACTTAGGCATTTAGTAGAGCTCTCAAAACTCTCCACTGGAAAAGCTAACAAGACTAGAAAATATCAATACATCTGTAAGTAGGAAAGTAGAACAAAGCCCAATTTTCTTTGAAGCAAGAAAACATAAAACCTAAAGTAAAACTGAAATTAACCTCTCGAATGGACAGAATGATGAGTGCCCAAATAAACACATGCACAATGAAAGGCAAACTATGAAAGGAGAAAAAAATGAGAATAGTATTATCTGATACGTAACTAATGCCAAAATATAGATGTAATTCTTACAGTTCAAAAGTAAAAGCCCAAATAAACTTTAGGTTACTAAATGGGAAGAGGTTCTGAATATGTATTTTCCCAAAAAAGATATAAATATGGCCAACATTAATGAAAAGTGCTCAAGATCACAAATCATGATGTAAACAAAAATGAAAACCACACTGAGTTATTATCCTACGCTGCTTCTGATAGCAAAAAAGCAAATAATAACAAGTACCAGTACAGTATGAAGAAAGGAGACCCTCATGCATGATCAGCGGGAATGTAAACTAGTAAACAGTACATGGATTCTCCAAAAAGTTAAAAACAGAACTATCGTATGACCCAACAAGCCCACTTCTGACTATGTATATAAAGGAAATAAAATCAGTATCTCAAAAAGAAATTTGTATTTCTATACTCACTATAGCATGATTCACTGAAACAAAGGTGGGAGTGCAGACATATGTATTCTAAGACGTAAAATAACTTAAACATACAGTGGCAGACGAATGGATAAAGAAAACACAGTGTACACAAAACATGCACAGCACAGTATTACTCAGCTATAAAAAAGAAAAAAGCTCATACTACTCGTGACAATATGCACGAATGGTGATGGCACGGTGCTAAGTGGGATGAGTCAGAAAAAGACAAATGACGTTAATGCAGAATCTGAAATCGTCGCTCCTAGGAGCAGATACTAACACAGTGGCTGCCAGCAGTTGGGAACGGTGCTGCAAGGGGGAAATGCTCATCAGAAGGTGCAAACCTCCAATACACGTTCTAGGGACCTAATGTACAGCGTGAGTGTACTTAACTACAACACTACCTACATACTTTGCATATTTGAAATTTGATGAAAGCAGATCTGAAGAATTACACACACACACACACACACACACACACACACACACACACAATGTAATGAAGATACATTCGTTACCTTGGTGTGGTAACCATTTTGACAACTTGTGGTCAATTCATACCACCCAGCTGAACTGAAGTAGCATGGCGCTGGGTATGGGGGGGCCCCTGAGGACTGTTGCTAAAAGCATAAAAGAAAAACGATAGGGAAAAGAGGATATGAGCTCTTGACTCCTGGAGAAGTCTGTCGAGCTAAGAACTTGCAGCTCTTATCACTAGAGGAGCCCAGAATCTCGCTGTCACCGAGGATGGCTGCAGTTCTCACAGGGGTGCTCCCGCCTCACCTCGAACACTGTTTTTTGGCTCCAGGGCACATGTGCCGTCCCCATGGCATACATTTTCTAGCTCCCACCATTGATCTCTGGGCCTTCCAAGCACAGATCCTCGATGCAGGTTTTCATGAGACGCTGTTGTGGGCTCTAGGCCTCCCCCTGGACTCATGAGGAAAACTGTCATGGGCCTTAGAACGCCAGGTGAACTCATGCAGGGCATTTCTGTGGGATCCAGACCCTCATTTGGGTTCTTCGGGTCTAGTGCGTGTACAGATCTTCCGTCTGTTTTTGCATTTGACTCTTCGGGTACATATTATAAAACAATGCTATAAATCATGTCATGTATATCTTTTTTCTTGTAAATACTGACTACAACACATTTCACAATATATACATTGTGAAATACTGTATCGAATATCACTTTATTTAGCTTATATTTATCTAACTTCATTTGCTCATTACACCTCAATATAATAAACAAATTTT
>PVKN010044502.1:0-10074 GCA_004027915.1 Capromys pilorides
CTGGGGAGGCTGAGACCGGAGGATCGCTATGAGCCCGAGCTGCATTTGAGCTACATAGGGAGATCCTGTACCAAATACATAAAAAACAAAAAAAGAGAAGGGCAACAAGGTGTGTGTGTGTGGGGGTAGACAGGGCAAGAAGAAAAAGAGAAACAAAGCTTTTGTAAATGAGAGGAAGAAAGGTTGAAGGGAGGAGAAGGAAATAGATAAAAAAGAAAAAGCAAGATCCATCATGTACAAGTACAGACTCCCTATGATAAATGCGATCACTATGAATATCTGAAACGTACCAGTGGGCTGGTGAGATAGCTCAACGGCCTAAAGCGCTTGCTTGGGCAAGCTCAGGCAGGCGCAGGGGACTGTGGTTCATCTCCAGCACCACATGCTGTGTCAACCCTGCCCTCAGGGTGGGCTGAGCAGGCCAAAAACAATTATTATTATTATTATTTTTATGTTTTACATTATGGCCGGTTGCCTAAGCTTGCCTCAGCAGGTGATTTAGACCACTGAGCCATCTTGCCGGCCCCGAAAACAATCAATAAATAAAATAAAATAAAAAATAAAATGTTCCAATTAAAAAAGAGTAGTGGGATACAGAGGCCTCTTTTAATGGAGCCACCCACATTTTATTTTTATTTATTTTTTTTGGCCTTTTTTACTTTATTATTTTTAAATTTATTTTAAACCACCTACTTATTATTATTATTATTATTATTATTATTATTATTATTGTCTTTTTGAGACAGGGTCTCGCTATGCAGTTCAGACTGCCCTTGAGCTCACTTTTGTAGCCCAGGCTGGTCTCAAACTTGCAATGATCCTCCTGCCTCAGCCTCCCAAGTGCTGGGATTAGAGGTGTGTGCCTCCACACCCCGCTTATTATTATTTTTTATGTGTTTAGTATAGTGTCTACAGGGTCTCACTATCTCACTACAGATTGGACTTGCAGTGACCCCCCTGTTTTCAGCCTCCCAAACTCTGGGGTTACAGATGCACTCCACTACGCCCAGTCTCAGTGCCACCTCAGGTGCCTCAGGGGTGAAGTCGGCAGAGCACCTATTTAAAAGTCAACTATT
The DNA here is from genome assembly GCA_004027915.1 of Capromys pilorides. Classification (NCBI taxonomy): domain Eukaryota; kingdom Metazoa; phylum Chordata; class Mammalia; order Rodentia; family Capromyidae; genus Capromys; species Capromys pilorides. The sequence goes on from PVKN010044502.1 coordinate 1,077, forward strand.
TAGAGAATAATTTTAAGCTTTATGGGATGATAGTAGCATGAGACAGGGAGTTAGACATTAGTAGGTCTAAGGGGTACAGGGGAGCATCCTACATAGCATGCTCTGTAAGTTATGGTTAAAGAAACAGACTTCAGTGTGTAATACATGTATAATAATGTTAGGTCTCAGACTTGAAGCAACTCCACAGAACACAGTAATATTTTAAGGTTACACAATGGGACACTTTTTTTTTTTTTGCAAGACTGGGGTTTGAACTCATGACCTTGCACTTGCCAGGTAGGCACTTGTGCCACAGAGCTATCTCCTTGGCCCCAATGGGACACGTTCTATCTGATACCTGGCCACCTGGCCATCTATTTCCAAAACAAAGGACACAGAATTCATGGGGTCAAGACCCATTCTCAAGCATACAGGGTAGGAAACATTTGTTCATGATCCTCTCTCTTTGAGCTGAGATGTGATTTAGAATTTTTTTTTTTTTTTTGAACTGGGGAGTGAACTCAGGCCCTTGAGCTTGCCAGGAAAGTGCTTATTCTACTGAGCTATCTCCCCAGCTCCTAGAATCTTATTTGATTAAAGTTCCTGACCTCTTGAAAAGAACAAGGCCCATGTGCCAGACGGGGCATGCCGAGATGGCGAATGAGACTGGGCTTGGTGGCATGCACCTGTAATCCCAGCACTTTGGAGGCTGAAAACAGGAGGATCACTATGAGTCTGATCTGTGTAGTGAGACCCTGTAGACTCTGTGTTAAATACATAAAAAAAGAAAAAGAAAAGAACAAGGAAGACATTTTTGAGATGTAGACATTCCAACGTAAGCCCTAAGAGAAATATTCATAAACACGTATAGCAAATAAATAAAACAATGATAATCACCATAGTTCCCAAGCCCCAGGAGTCTGCCTCTCAGGGCAGATGTCTTTGGGGCAGAGTCTAAATCCTCTCTTTATCTCCTGTCTAATAAATTCCACCTATATCTCTGTAGGGCCACTTGTGTGTCTTGACTGAATTCCCATCAGGGGCACAAAAAACAGAGGCACCAGGACCCAGCTTAATGGTGGCAGCGACAGTGACAGTACTGGGGAGAAGGAATCAGAGTGGCAGAAGGCGCCTGCACCACCCCCAGCCCCCCACCCCTGTCCTTCCGTCTGTCCAGGGCTCCAGGTCCGTCTGCTGCCTACCCCTGGCATGCATGCGCCTTCTCGGGTGCCTCCGCCGTGGCCATTGTGGAAACCGGTTGGTGGGTGGCGACAGTCCCTTTTTTGGGTTCTGTCTCCGTGTGACCTGGGCGTAGATGGGTGTGGAGGAAGGGACCCAGCCCCCTAACAGTCCTACTCCCTTCTGCGGCCGGAGCCCGGCCTTAGTGCCGGAAGGTGCCGCCAGGGGGCAGAGGCGGCCGTCGGATGATGCGGGGTAGAGCGCCACGGAGGCCTCGGCCGGGATCCTGGACGTCGCAATTCAATGCAGTAGAAAAAGAAGTGGAATTTTTATTTAGCACATTCCTGACAGGGAGAATGAAGAGCAGGGGAAGGACGTGATGAGGAAGCGAGAAGAGAGATGAGAAAGGGCGGGGCGGGGGGTACGGATAATGGAAGAGGGCTGGGCTATTGCACCTTGCTAGAGAGAGCTCTTGCCTAGCACGACATGTGTGAGTGTCAGGGTTCTACGCCTACCCAGCGCTAGCCAAAAAATGCACTTAGAAAAACAGAAAACAAAGCCTACCTGTAATTTTATCCATCACTAATAATAGCAGTAGGAGCCAGATGTGGTGGTGCACTGTGGGAGGCCGAGGCAGGAGGATTCAAAGTTTGAGCCTGAGGAATTCAGTACCTCACAGTGAGACCCTGTCTCAAAATTTTAAGAGTGGGCCAGGGAGATGGCTCATTGATCTAAAGCACTTGCTTAGGCAAGCTTAGGTAACCGCAAGGAACGCAGTTCGATTCCCTGCACCACATGCTGCGCCAGCTCCCCCCCCTCCCCCTCCATGGCCGGCTGCCATAAAAAAAAAAAAAAAAATTAAGAGACTGAGGGCCGGGAGATAGCTCATAGCTATAGCTCATAGCTCATAGAATAAGTGCCTGGCAAGTTCAGGGTCCTGAGTTCAATCCCTGGTGCCGCAAAAATAAATAGATAGATAGATAGATAAATAAATTTAAAAGACTGGGCAGATAGCTGAGAGGGAAGGCTCAGTGTTCAATCCCTAGTACCACACCTAGTACCACAAACAAGTAAAAGTTACTACAGTGGCCTTGCCACACCTTGTATCCATCACAGAGCTCAGGCTGGCCTTGAGCTCACGGCGATACTCCTGCCTCTTGAGTGCTGGGGTTACAGGTGTAAACCAATATTCTCAGTTCTAGAGTAGGTTTTTTTTTTTTTTTTTTTTTCCGGTCTTTTTGAGACAGGGTCTTGGTAAGCAGTTCAGGCTGGCCTTGAGTTCACTTCTGTAGCCCAGGTTGGTCTCAAACTTGCACCGATCCTCCTGCCTCAGCCTCCCAAGTCCGAACTACATAGCTAGACCCTTTCTCAAAAACAACCCATCTCAAAACCAATAAAACAAAACAAGAAAGAATTGTCATGTTCATCTATTTTTTTTTTGTTTTAAATGAATTATTTTTATGAAGACAATACGCACTCAACAAAAAATAATCAAGAAGCTTAATATACACACCAAAAAGAGCAATGAATGACCGAGGGCATGTGGGACTTCAGCCCTTCCGAGCACCGGCACGCAGGTCTGTCTCCACAACCTCATCTCATCTCTACAGAGTGATGGCTGGAGCACGTGCAGATAGTATTCTCAAGGCTGGGATCACAATCCATGCTGTTTTTGTTCTGTGTATAACACAGGCTTTATTATAGGAAGCTAAGTTATTGAGAAATACTGTAGACAGTCAGACAGGGTGGGCCCTCAAAAGGTCAGGGCAGAGACAAGGGTGACAGCAGCATATTCACTGAGGCCTGGCTTTCAGAAAAAGAGGAACTACTCACCCACATCCTTCCTAGGGAAGAACAGCACTGACTGATATTCTAAGTAGGCATTAATCACCTTGGGTGGAGAGACCAAAGCTCCTAAACCACGCCTTCCAGGAAAGTCCTTGTCCACTTGCTAGAAGACTTGGCTTCCCCTTTTAATCCACATTTAACAGATATTTCTGAAGGGGCTACACTTTTGTTTTTTTGAATGGACTATGCTTGTTGTAATCCTATTGGTTCATGATAGCCTTGTCCCACCTCACAGCCATCCTATGACTTCCCATTGGCTCAATATTACCTGAACAACTATATTTGTAATCTTATTGGTTAGTTATAGTTCTGTCTCACTTTAAACCCAGCTCGCAGCATAATTTTGCTGAATAAAACTCCCTTGGGAAGCAGGTTCCTTGGCTACTCACTCGGGACCTTTTCTGTCTCTCTTAGAAGCTTTTCTTTTTCTCAATAAATACATCCTACTCTTAACCTCCGTTGTCTCTAGAATTCATTCTTTAATTTTAGAGAACATAGTCAATCTATTGAACATTTAGCAGATGGGGAATTATATTTTCCTTATTTGGAAGTCCTACATCATATCCTTTATATCAGTGTGTGTGTGTGTGTGTGTGTGTTACTAGGTTTTTGTTTTGTTTTTTGAGACAGGGTCTTACTGTGTATGTAGTTCAGGATGGCCTTAAATTTACTGTGATCCTTCTGCCTTAACCTCTTGAGTGATGGGCTTTCAGATATGTGCCACCACTCTGAAAGTTTTTTTTTTTTAGGGACTGAGGTTCAAACTCAGGACCTTGCACTTGCCAGGCAGGCACTTGTGTCACGGAGCTATCTCCCAGCCCCACCAAAGTTGTATATTTAAACAAAAAATAGACATTTGAGAGACTGGGCGTGGTGGTGTACGCCTGTAATCCCAGCCTTGAAAGGCTGAAAACAGGAGGATCACTATGAGTCTGATCTATATTAGTGAGACCCTGTAATTCTATATCCCCTGTACTAAATACATAAAAAGATAGATAAATAAAAAATAAAATAAAATAATAGACATTTGAAAGACAAACTACAGCTAATTTGGTTGTAAGCCAAATTGGCTTTGACTTGTGTTTCCTGAGTTAGGCAACTTCCACTGCACAAAGAGAATGGGAATTGCTCTGGACAGGAGCTGACAGTGGGTTTGGGAATAGGATAACAAAAAGATGAGACAGTGGAAAGGCTGGTTTGTTTAGGGTCTGGTGACTTCGGGGGACTTTCTGTAAGCACTGAAGCAGAGCATACTTCCTTGATACACTGACTCAGGTAGGCTGGGGTCTCGGTTTCCTCAAAACGGACCCTGTGGTAGGGTCTGTGGCTTCCTTAGAGTTTCAGTGTGATAATGTGGCATCTGGCACAGAGCATCCATTTAGGTTGAGAAGACTTTTTTTTCTGGCTGGCTCGGGCTGCCTTAATGGTAGGTCTGGGGCTCAAATCGCCGTTCCCTGTGCCTGACGGGATTGTCCACGCAAGCGCTTAAACCTCTGAGCTAACCCGAAATGCCCCCATCATCCGTTTAGGTTGATCTGGTCTGGAGCTGTACAGCTCAGTCCAAATCAATGGCCACCTTTTTTTTTTTAATGCTGCTGGCTTCTTTCTTTCTTTCTTTCTTTCTTTCTTTCTTTCTTTCTTTCTTTCTTTCTTTCTTTCTTTCTTTCTTTCTGTGGGACTGGGGATTGAATTTAGGCCCTTGCACTTGCCAGGAAGCACTTATTCTACCGAGCTATTTCCCTGGCCCCCTGCTTTTTTCTTTCTTTTCCTTTTTTTGGTGACAGGATCTTGCTATGTAGTTCAGGCTGATCTTGAACTTACAGTGAAGCCCAGCCTAGCCATGAATTTGAATTGATCCTCCTGCCTCAACCTTCTGAGTGTTGGGAAGGCAGACATGCGCTACCAGGTCTGTGTAATAGGACTTTTCTGAGAGGGGCAGTTTTAGATTTATAGGAAAATTGAGCAGAATGTACAGAGAATTCTCATACGACCTAGTCCCATACCAGTTTACCTATATTAATGTTTTGTGTGATATACACTGTGTTACATTTTGATATAGCTGATGAATCAGTATTCTTTTTTTTTTTTTTTTTTTGTCTTTTTGAGACAGAGTCTCCCTATGCAGTTCAGGCTGGCCTTGAGCTTACTTTTGTAGCCCAGGCTGGTCTCGAATTCACATTGATCCTCCTGCCTCAGGCTCCCAAGTGCTGGGATTACAGGCCTGTGCCACCACACCCGGCTGAATCAGTATTCTTATTCATTTATTTTTGGCTTTTTTAAAAAAAATTTATTTATTTATTTATTTGTTTGCTTGTTGTGTTTGTTTCTTTATTTATTCATTTTGTGGCTGGCTCAGCCTGCCCTGGTGGTGGTGCTGGCGCAGCATGTGGTGCCGGGGATCGAACTGCAGTCCCCGCAGTTGCCTGAGCCCTCCTAAGCAGGTGCTTTAGACCACTGAACCATCTCGCCGGCCCCTATTTTTGGCTTTTTTGAGACAGATCTTTCACTGTGCAGTTCAGGCTGGCTTTGAACTCACTTTGTACCCCAGGTTGAGCTTGCAATGATCCTCTTGCCTCAGCCTCCCAAGGGCTGGGATTATAGGCATGTGCCACCGCTGCTGGCTCATGTGTACTTATGAATTAAAGTTATGGTTTATGTTTGAGTTGACTCTTGGTGTTTTAAGTTCTACGAGTTTGCACAAATATATAATAACATGTTTCCCTCATTAGGGTGTTGATCTCAGATAGTTCCTTTAAAAGTGGGCTGCCAATCGAAAGTATTCTAGGTCCTTCTTGCCTTGAACAAAGAATTTGATGGGATCAGTCCAAAACAGTGCTGTCCTTTGATTTTTTAAAAATAGTTTTTTAATTTATTATTTTATTTATTTATGTATTTTTGTGGGACTGGGGCTCGAGCTCATGACCTTGCACTTGCCAGGCAGGCACTTGTGTCGTGGAGCTATCTCTCCAGCCCTTTATTCATTATTTTTTAAAAATGTATTTTAGGCCGGGTGTGGTGGCACACACCTATAATCCCAGCACTTGGGAGGCAGAGGCAGGAGGATCAGTGTAAGTTTGAGACCAGCCTGGGCTGCAAAAGTGAACTCAAGGCCATCCTGCACTGCATAGCGAGACCCTGTCTCAAAAAAAAAAAAAAAAAAAAAGAAAGAAAGAAAAAAAACCTTTTAAAAAATATATTTTAACTTATATGCACAGGATGCCTAAGAACCATCAATATATTTTTCACATTGAGGATAGCAATGGGTAACACTAAAATTATGCTTGGAATGCTTGTCATTCTTGCCTTTTAGATTTGTGCTACTTCTAATGTAACTTCAGTTACTGCTATTCTCTCTCTCAAATGATTGGTTTACAAGGGAAAAAAAGATTTGATGATAAAAATATGTGATGCAACAAAAACAAAAACGTATTTTAGTACAGGATTTCACTACAGAGATCAGACTCATAGTGATTCTCCTGTTTCCAGCCTTCCAAGAGCTGGGATTATAGGTTGCACGCCACACCCAGTCTCAGTTGCCATCTCAGAGCACCCCAGGGATGGGGCTGGCACGGCATGGCAGGGGGGCATGGCAGGGATCGAACCCCAACCCCTGGGCTCTGCCTAAGCAGGTGCCTTAGTTTGCTTAGCTAACTGGCCTGCCCTATGCTTTGCTCTTGCAATTGACAAGTCCACTTGGTTTTCCAGCAAGCTCTACCACGCTCTGTCCCATATATCAGCGTCATACAGAGTATCTTCCCTGCCTGAAATATTCTTTATGCTCTGCATGTTTCATCTCTCCCACTCCTAACACCTGGTGGCCACTGATTTTTAAAAAAATATGTTGTTTTATTTTTAATTAACACATACAATTGTACATATTTATTGAGTACAGTGTAACATTTGAATATATACATATTGTAAGGCTCAATTCTAACATAACTCCCCCAATACAACCTGTCTGCCAGCAGAGGCACTGTTTTCAGCTCAACACCAGTGCCCTCAACAAACACAGCATGTCTTAAAAGAGACAAGGTGGAACTCAGGCTCTTGCAAGCACCTGGACCTCTGGAGACACCCAAGCATCCACGCGGATGCCTCAAGGATTTTCCCACTGAGGCAGAAGATGTCCAGAGAACTCTGACTGCTGATCTTTACTAAGATATCCAGCCTAGTGTCCCTGGCCTTCTTTCAAGCCCTATAAAAAGGCCTTTTCTCTTTGCTTTCCACTGGTGGCTTTTCACCCTCTATCTCCCTGCACTCAGAGACAATAAATTTTACCCCATATGACCTCTGCACAGCCCAGTGGCCTCGGTTGGCCTCTGTTGCACACCATGCCTTGCACATACAGTGTGGAATGACCAGATCACTACTGATTTCTTATTGAGGTACAGGGGACTGAACCTAGGTTGCTACCCTAAGCAATATCCTCAGCCCTTTTTTACTTCAAGACAAGTTCTTGCCAAGTCACTAGGTTGCCCTGGCAACACTCAAACCTGTAATCCTCCTGCCTCAGCCTCTCAGAATGCTGGGATTACAGGTGTGTGCCACCATGCCTGGCCTCCTTTTCCTGTCTATAGCCTGATCTTTTACAGAATGCTATGTAGTTGGCATCATATAGTATCAGGCTTTTTTGACTGGATCCTTTCACTGAGCAATGTGCACTTAAGAAAAGATTCTTCTCTGGCTTCTCGTGGCTTGTTATTTCATTTCTTTTTCTTTCTTTTTTTTTTTGCAGGACCAGGGCTCAAACTCATGACCTTGCACTTTCCAGGCAGGCACTTGTGCCTTGGAGCTATCTCCCCAGCCCCTGTTATCTCATTTCTTGTTAACACTGAATGATTTCCATTGTCTGGACATCCCACAGTTTTTTCATTCACCTATTGAAAGACACCTTGGTTGCTTCCACATTTTGGAAAATATGAAGAAAGCTGCTATAAACATCCATGTGCAGATTTTCATGTGGACATACGTTTTTAGCTCATTTGGGTAGATACCAAGGGGTGTGACAGCTGGGCCATATGGTAAGACTACACTTATTTTTGTAATGAACGGCTTGTCTTAGCTCAGACTGCTGTAGCAGAATACCATAGATAAGATGGTCTAAATGTATTTCTCAAAGTTCTGGAGACCGAAGTCCAAGATCCAGGTATTTGGGAAGTCAATTTCATGCTGACTTTTTTTTTTTCATACAGATGTCTGGCTTTTTGCTGTCCCTTGAGAGAGAAAAGAGAGAGGAAGAAAGATGGAGGAATGAGGGGTAGGCAAGTAGGGGGTAGGAGGGGGGAAAGGGTAAGTAGAGAGGGAGAGTAAACTAATCCTATTGAATCAGGGTCCCATCCTCATGGCCTCATTTAACCTTAACGGGCAACAAAGAGGCTCTATCTTTAAACACAGTTAATTCAGAGCATCTTCCACATAAGAATTTTGAGGGAGCAAAACACTTGGAGACTAACACTATCAAACTGCTTTCCAAGGTGAATGAAAATTTCTATAGCTCCAGATTCTCTTCAGCAATTAATAGAATCAATATTTTGGATTTTAGCCATTCTAATAGGTATGTAGAAGTTTTTCTTTGTTGTTTTTTTTTTGGTCTTTTTGAGACAGGGTTTCACTATGCAGTTGAGGCAGACATTGAGCTCACTCTGTAGTCCAGGCTGGACTCGAACTTGCAACAATCATTCTGGATTGCAGGTGCTGGGATTATAGGTATTTGCTACCACTTTATAGGTATTTGCTACCACTTTTTTTTATAAGCATGTTTCATATTTTATTGTTGGAAACTATTCTCTTTTTGGGGCAAAATTCTTTCTTCTTCTTCTTCTTCTTCTTCTTCTTCTTCTTCTTCTTCTTCTTCTTCTTCTTCTCCTTCTCCTTCTCCTTCTCCTTCTCCTTCTCCTTCTCCTTCTCCTCCTCCTACTCCTCCTCCTCCTCCTCCTCCTCCTCCTCCTCCTCCTCCTTCTCCTTCTCCTTCTCCCCCTTCCACTTCCCCTCC
>PVKN010044503.1:0-10085 GCA_004027915.1 Capromys pilorides
CTAGTTTATCCTTCTTTATGGCATATTAGTACTCCACTTGTTTTTTGTAGAAAAAAATAATGAAAAACACATCTTCTTTATCCATCCATCAGTTGATGGACAGCTGGGCTGTTCCCAAGCTTTAGCTATTATGAACCCTGCTATTATAAACACGGGTGTGCGTGTCTTGCTGTGCTATGATGCTTTTAATTCAGAAAGTGATACCTCTGAGAAGATTATTATTATTTCCTAAGAGAAATTAGATTATGGCCTTGACAAAGGGGCAAATGGGAGGAGGGACATAGTCTCAGGATGCTGAGTTCTCTCCTCCCTATGTTCCAGAGGTGTGAACCCTGCTCAGCCCTCACCAGGCGATATTTCCAGGCAGCTTAAGGAAGTATCTTGTTGTTCCTAGCTCTGCACGGCTCAGAGGTTTCCTTTCAATCTCTCCTGCAGGATTGAATATCACCTGCTCTCTCACCACAGCGTTTGTTCACTGTGCTTCATAACAGCCATTCCATTCCAACCAGTCTGGGTTGCGGAATGCTAACTTTCTCAAAAATGCTAACTGTGCCTTATTAATCTCTAACCAATATAGGCCTCCACAAACACATACGCTGCTGGTCAAACCTTAGTTAAAACATGGGTTCTTGTAAAAGATCCACACATAACTTCAGGCACATGCATTAAAATCCTTCCTTGAGAATCAGTATTTCGAGCTACAAAGACAGAAGACAAGATTGAATCTTCCAGAATTTCTCCCATTCCTATTTAGGTATTGCTAGTTCTATTATAATAATCTACTTCCCTCATCTTTTTTGCGTGTGGTGTGGGGGTTTGAATACAGGGTCTTTATACTGAGCTGCATCCTCTTTTCTGTTTTTCATTTGGAGACTGAGTCATGTTCAATCCACCAGTCTGGGCTCAGACTTGTACTCCTCTTGCCTGGCTCCCAGACTTCTGGGACGATAGCTGCATGCCACCATGCCAGGCTTCATATCTATCGGTAATAGATATGTAGTTTCTAGTAATAGGGATTATTTGACATTGCTTCAAAAATTAAAATCATTGTGTCAGCAGATCATTCTTATCTCCTGTTGTCTATCAGCAGGAGAGAGGAAATTTAAAATATCTGGCATTCCTCACTCATCCAGTCATTTAAATATAGGATGGCCAAAGTTTGCATATTTTTCATTTATTTTTATGAGATAATGGAAAACCAAATATAAAAAATAACAGTTTTATCATATCTGTTCAATAAAATTGACAGACAAAATGACATCTGCCCAAGTGATACTCAGAACAGTCAGTCCATAAATACATGCAGTGCTCAAGTGATATTTATGTTAAACTGTTAAGAGGTTAATCACAGGGTTCTTCAGCTACTGCTGTGGTTCTTGTTTCTGTTGGTAATTTAGTGAAAGTGTTGTGGGGCTCAGAAAAAGACACTCCAAAGTAAGCTGAGAACTTCACACTCAAGGACACAGGAGAAGTGAGAAGCCACGTCTCTCTCTGATCTCTGGTTCTCCTGCCTCGTAGCCATCGATTCCCCTAAAGCAGCTCATAGAAGCAAGAATTCTTCTTCTGGGTGAGTTATAAAACCTAGCAACAGGACTCTCACTTTCTCCTGTCTATCTGTGGAGGAGATGGCCTTCAAGACATTGTCTGACCTACCTTGTCTGATAGTGCATCATAAATCCCTCTTCCCAGAAGGGGTCCTGCTCTATGCCACGGAGGAAAGGATGTGACACAGAAATGCCAAGGAGATTCCAGGCACACAGGCCTTGCTAGATTCCTCCTCTCAGCCTGCTACCTACCGTCAGATCAGAGGCCTTTGTGCAATTGCAGCTTTACCCAGCTGTTCATTCTTCATTGAGTCCAGAGACAACGTCATCGCAGATCTCTGTATTTTCATGTTCAAAGTCTCTCGGTTCAATCCTTGATACATTTTTCTCTTCTTTGCCTTGCAGGAAATGAAGGTGAATTTATGAACTGAATCAGTGGCAGCGACCCTGGCCAGCCTCCCTGTCGGCACGCCGGCCAGGCTGTCCCAGTGTTCCCCAGCCTCCAAGCATGGGGCACACAGGAGCAGCGCTGGCGCTTTGTGATAAATAAGTGGATGTGCCGTCGTAGTCCGGACCCTGGGGCTCTGAAAGGTTCCCCCCACTGATGTGATGAGCGTCCGTCTGTCCATCCAGCAGGTTGTGACAGAGAATCAGGGGTGGTGGGGACTGCTCTGCCTCTCTGGAACTTTCCCCCAGGCAAGTAAGACTGACATTAAAATGTCAGAGGCCTTTAGCCACAAAAGTGTTTTAGAAACCGCTGCTCTCCAGTCTGCGCGGGAGAGGGCGCGCTCCGCCCATCCTGTAACTTCCTGCTGCAGCGCACCGCTGGCTCGTCCTCTTGCCAGGGTCTCCAGCTCCATTCCCATCACCTCCTTCCCAAGACTCAGCTGAGCTTGTCCTCAACCCCGTGACAGCAATGTATGATTTATTGTAATTAAATACCTCAGAGGCATTAGACAAACCTGTGGAATTTCGGGGTGAACAGAGGTTTCTGTGCCGGATATCTGCCGCCCTAGAAAGGCACGATCAAGACTCGCCACGATACAGCTTTAGGTACAGCGTGGGCCAGGCAACCCTAAAAGACTGGAGGCAAACACGAAATCCAAACAAGTCTGTTCTCAGATTGCCTCCTTGGTGTGTTATAGTTCTTTAACTTACCAAAATGTCCTGGAAACGGGAGCATTTTGTGGTAGATAACAAGAAGGATAACAGGATTTCATAAATGGATCCTCAAAACAGAATCAGGGTCTGGGGAGATAGCTCAGCGGCCTAAGCTCCTGCCTGCCAAGTGCAAGGTCCGAAGTTCGATCCCTAGTACCACATGCCAAGCAGACCTCGGAACCAGGCCCACAGTACAAGCCCCAAAGCCAGGCATGGCGGTCCTGTAATCCCAGGGCTAGGGAGGCTGACACAGGACACTGTTACAGGATCACAGGACAATGCGAGTCCAAGCTGCATAGTGAGATCTTCTATCAAAGAAGAAAAGAAAAAAAAGTACCTGGTTGTAGACCATAATATTAGAAAATAGATGTACATTAATGTGTTAACTTGAAGTTGAATGTTTAAATAGATTTTTATCTAATTATTTAAAAGAATTGATTTGCTAACTGCCTATCCTAGGCTCTTCATTTAAAAAGTTGCCCTCTTTTCTTTTATTATTTCATATTTTCTTTAGATAATAAAAAAGAAAGTGTTCTGCTAATATTGTAAGACAAGATATCATGCTTCCGTCTTTGACCTGAATAACTCCTAGCAGGACAATAAACAGTGTGTGAACTGTCGTAACAGTCTTAATAACCTGTTTTGAAACTTTGTTTTGAGATCAGGCACATTCAGCTCAGTGGCCTAAGTGCCTATCTGGCAGGAGCAGGGTCTGAGGTTCAATGCCCCCCATACCACATGCCACTCCAACCCCGGAATTCTGGGCCTGCTGAGCCAGCCAATGAAAACAGGCATGGAGACACGTACCCATAATCCCAGCACTGGAGAGGCTAGGACAGGAGAATCTCTGAGCGCATGCTGCATAGTGAGATCCTGTACTACAGAAATAAATAAAGGATTTTTTAAAAAACCTGGTTTCATTGCTATGTTTATCTTTTTTAAAAAGGAACGAACAACTGGAGTGGGGAAACGGAGAATTAAAAAATGCGTGCAAGATAGCTAAGATAATTGCGATACTAACTTCTATTGGTTCATTACAAGGAAGAATTAATGACTAGTTGTTTGATCAATCTTTCATATCTATCTCTGATAATCTGAGCAACAAATTTGATGATAATAAGATGTAATATAACAACCAATGTCAATGTCCTAGTCTTGTTTTGAAATTCTGCATCTTTTTTTTTTTTTTATTATTTTTTGTTACTTCTCTTTTGTCTGTGCTCTTGTTTTCTTGTTTTCTCTTTACAATAAAATATAAAAAAGAAGAACAAGTTGCCCTCCAGCCTAGCCGGCTCCTCACGCATGTCTGCAGGTCCAGCTACATAGGGTTTCCCTCTGGCCACTCCAGCGAGCCCACTCACTGGCCGGGAAAGCCTGCGCACACATTTGTGCGTCACAAATGACTGAACAATAAGAATTGCTGGCTGTGTTATGCCTGACTCATTTAAATCTTATGAAATGCTTTTCCTTAAGGCTTTGCCATGTGTGCTAATAATGTGCATTGTGTCCGTGGGACATGACATGGCAGGACGGGAGAGAGACTGCAGAACTCTGCACTTCCAAATCGCTCTCAAGGGCTAGTTGCTGAGCAAACTGTATAATGTTTTTCAGAACAGGCAGGAAATGCTCTATGCTATGGTGCCAAGAACTGCAGTCCCTAAGCTCACTTAATATGAATGAAAACATGTAATTTGCTAATTTTTATTAATAACTAATAAAGATCTTCCAGAAATATTGATTTCATGCTGGGTGAGCCTGTGATTATTTAATTATAGCTACAGTACCAGCTCCAGAGGAAATCCCTGGTGTGGAAGGACTCTCCAGTAAGGGGATCACGCTGGTCAGGATGGGCCTAGAAGTCTTGCCTGAAGGGAGCTGCAAAACTGGGGCTTCAAGGAAGAGGAGGAGCAGCCAGCCAGACCAAAGCAGGCAGGAGGGAGGGCTGGAAGAGGAAGCTCAGGCAGAGAGAACAGCCCAGAAGAAGTGAGCTCTCTAGACAAACTGCACAGTTCAAGCAGAAGGCGAACACTGGAGAAATGAGACGATGCGATGGAGGAGGAGAAAGGACAGAAGATCAACGAGAGGATGGTGCACAGGGCAGCCATGGGGCAGACACGCAGGAAGAGGAGCCTGCTCCTTGGTGTTCGCAAGATGCAGCCAGCTCACTGCCAGCTACTCTGGAGCCCAGGCAGTGGAGGGCATCCAGGACCAGCTGAGCTCCTCCCTCTCTTCTGTCCAAGAAGAACTGAACTCAGCCCTATGTTCTATGTTCTTGTACTTCCAAGTAATGGGATGAAATCACTTAAATGCATGGCTGCCACGTCCCTGGAGTCACCTATAAGCATCAATAATCTTAAAATGAAAAAAATCAAGGAAAACCAACAATGCAACAATAAAAATAATACAATTCCTAAAACGCTGTAACATAACAGTTAATATCACCTTGGGTATTACACGTAAATCTAGTGATGCTTTAAAGTACACAAGGGGATGTGTGTGATTACATGAAAAAGATGCTAGTTTATACATGGACTTTGAGCAGCTGCCTCTGGGGGTTTAATATCCAGGGAATCCCAGAACCAATCTTGCACAGATGCGGAGGACCATGGTGTACACCACCCAGTTGTCTCCATGAGCCTACTCCTCTTCCCATGTGATAACCCAAGTCTCCCACCCATGCTAATAGGGCCGTTGTGTTCAGTTACCACAGGGACTTACCCAGCTTTGCAGCTCCTGCTCTCCATCCAGCCATCCCCCACTCTACCAGGCTCCACTCAGTTCCCCACCCCCACCACTTCCTCGTCCTCCCACCACCCGACCAAAAAATAAAATACAATTTCTGAGGCCTCCAGCCAGGAAAAGTTGTTAAACCCTGTCCTCTGCAATTCACAGCACATTTGCTTTAATACCAAAAGAGGACTCGTGTTGGCCAGTGAGAAACAAATGAATATGCAGCGATTCGCCACTTGCTGGAAACTCTTGCCAGCAATTCCCACTGCTCTCTTCTCTTCTGTTTTTCTAATCAATTAAAAAGGCTCAGTTCGTTATGGGCCTTTTTTCCCCTCCTGCAAATGGAAAGAAGAAGCAAACGGCGCTCAGAAAAGGCACAAAGGCCTTCTGAGATCTGTCTCACACACAGAGTGTCTTACAGTAACACTTCATTTTAACAGTTCCCTCATGCAGAAATGACAAAGGAACTCCTGCAAGAGCCCGCGCAGCAGCCTCCTTCACCCTAAATGAAAATGACGGTGGTGCCAGAAATAGGTCACCACTGAGACAGCGACCTCGCAGGCTACCCCAGAGCGGGGTGAGGGGAAGAGAACCCCCCTCCCTGGGCTTCAGGAATAAATCTGCTCTTCAGCTCCGCGCTCTCTGATCCAGCTCTCCATGTCCTTATTTAGATGAGCCTACCTCGTGCATTTAGGGAATTATTCCTCAGCAGAGACTCCATAGGTATCAGCTTTCCGAAAATTGGATTGTTCTTCCCAGAAACCAAAGGGAGCCTGGCTGGTGTGAATGCTTGCTTGTGGGTGAGCCAGAGAGCCTGGAAAGGCAGCTCACAACTAACCAGCGTGACACT
The DNA here is from genome assembly GCA_004027915.1 of Capromys pilorides. NCBI lineage: Eukaryota > Metazoa > Chordata > Mammalia > Rodentia > Capromyidae > Capromys > Capromys pilorides. Next base: position 6,286 of record PVKN010044503.1, read on the forward strand.
ATTCACATAAGGGCCCAACTTCCACTCATCATAGTGGCAGATTGAAGGTAATGTTTTAAGAGGTTTTCAAGCTGCTTGAGAAATGCTCTTTAAACCTTTTGAAATTCAAATTCCATTTCAGCAAAGATGTTGAAATGGTAACCAGAGGAAGGGACAGAAGATTGACAGTTCACCCATTCATCACACCCCCCTGCTTGCTGCCCCCACCCCCACAGGGGCCCTTCAGAGGGGCAGTGGGTTTGAATTACTAAACCCCACCCAGGGTAGGTGTGGGAAGATGTCACAGGGGTCAGGAACAGTGACATTCAGAACAGCCTGGCTGAGAGTCTGTTGCCTCACATGGTGGGATGGGGGACAGGCTGCCGGGCAGCCCATGCCAAAATCAAATGGGGTGACGTTAACACTGTTTTACTAAGTAAGGGAAGTGTAAGGAGCGGCGGCAGCACAGGAACTCAGAGGAGAGCACAGATGCCCTGCTTGCTGGGGTTGGTGTTCGCTCCTGACCACACTCTGTGGGGACAGTGGGCATCCACACAGACTCGATAACAGAAATGAACAAGGCAGCAAGGTTGAACAGTAGTCTGAGAGAGTTACAAGGGAAGAACTGTCCATCTAGCCCAAATCAATAGAGAAAGGGTCAAATGTCAAGGCACCCAAAGCAAGCGACAGAAGTGCTTACTCCACAGAGAAGAGGTGGCGTAGCACCTGGAATCCTACAGAGCAGCATTTCCAGTCTCCTCTACCAGGCAAAGACTGCTCCATTAAATGGAGTCAATGGTAGCATCTGGTTCACAAATCTGACCACATGCAATGAGGCACTCCAGGAAGAAGTGCTCACCCCAGTCCCTATTGTAGGATAAACATTAAAAATGGTAGCAGTCATTATTTGATGCATAAGGGCAGTCTGACAAGGACCTCCTCCGAGATGCACAGCACACCACCTCCACTTCCAAATGCATACGTTCCCCTGGTCTCCTACCCTACGTGTTTGGGATGATCTCAACATCCTTGTTAGCATTCTCATACACCTGTGAAGAGTACGCAGGTGACTTGTTCCCTATCAATGGTTTTCCATCGAATTTATCACCCCCAAAATCCTTACGAGGCTAGCCATCACTTGATAACAAATATTGACTGGAGAGAAAGAGGCTGCTCCAGATAACCTGGTATGAACGTGGGGTGAACAATAAGACCACCTGGAGCAACTGATGGATCCTCTGGTTTGGATCCATCAAACACAGTCCCAAGATAAGAAGGAAACACACCAGATCTGGTCTTACCCTGTCTCTGGCTAAACAGGATAAAGAGGGAAGTTTCCAAGTCATGGAGCAAAACGGTGTCTCAGTCTCTCATTCTTAGGAAAGCAACTAAGAATGGCAGGCAAGTCCCCACCTCTTCCTGGCACTGGAGGCCTGCAGCAGGAGTACCACCGCACAACTCAGGAGAAACATCAACACACCTTGCAAGTCAACTTGTCCTACATCCAGCATCACTAAAATCAAACTCATACTCTAATAACAACCTGAGAAAAGCATCTGTTGCCGGAATGAAGTGTCTAGAACCTGTGTAGTCATTTAGCATATTTCTCCAAATAACTTACATTGTTTGTAAACAGGCAAAAAACAAAACAAAAAAAAAAAATCAAAGAGAGCAGTTTACGCCAATCAACCCATGTTTTTGGACTGCTAAATTTAACTCACCTCCCTGATTTAGCAACAGCTAGAATAAATCAATACTAGAGGTCACCATGGGCTCTACAGAATCATTTATCAAAGTCCCAAGCAATTCGCCACAGTAGACTTGCCCGCTGTCTGTGGGCAACACTTGCATCTCAGTACACTAGCTACTGTCATGGTGGAGGTCATCCACCATTCTGTGGTCAAAAACTGTATTTTCTAGTAAACAAGTGAACAATGAAGGCAGAGAGAGAATGAGTCCCAATGCCAGTTCTTAGAGTTCAAACTATTGAGATGTGAGATACTGGTTATCATTTCCTTATCAGATGCTCCGTTCTGATCTGTGAAGAAATGGGGAAGAAGTTCAACCTGTGGTTTTAGGGAAGTTTCTTCATTAAGGGACTATGAAGAATGGAAGTACCACATGACTCTTGTCCCCGTAAACTAAGCCCTGGATGACCTGAAGTCCTTGCAACTAGTTATCTCTCTCCTCCCTCTGTTCCCACCTCCCAGCACTATCTTGCAGCACAGACTTGGGGTGGTCCCTCCTCTGCTCACCACACCTCGCCCAGGCCACACACACCCTTCCTTGGAGCTTTGAAACAACCTTATTCACTCTTCACCTTGGCAGGACACAGGACCTCAGCTTCTTCCTGGTGCCTTACCTGGAAAGGGAAGGAGTGACATTGTGTCCTTCATAGACGACGCCTTGACAAGTCATGCAATCCCCACCTCTGCATCACTCACAAGTTCATTAGTGGGGACACTTTGCCTGTAAGATGCAAAAATCAACTTGAGAGAAGGTAAGGAATACACAGATGTGGTGTTATCGGACCCAAATGCAGGGTTGAAATTGAGCCCTAGGAAAAGGCTACAGTCAGGAATTGAAAGTTAAGATTCCTCTTCCTCATACTTTGCTAATTTCTGCAATTCCACTTCCTTCCTGTCTATCTTTACAAATCAGATCTCTCAGCTCTATAGCCATATGGAAGATTGTGACAGGCCACCGCCCTAGCTGTGGGCAGAAAATTAAATATTCTGAAAGAACACTCAGGGCAGGCCAGATAGCTCAGCTGGCTAAAGCGCCTGCTTAAACAGAGCATAGAGCTGGGATTCAATCCCCAGCCTACCATGCCAGCCCCAACCTCAGGGGTGTGTGAGGCTGTGATTGAGACTGGGCATGGTGGTGGCGTGCCTGTAATCCCAGCACTTGGGAGGCTGAAAATAGGAGAATTACTGCAAGTCCGACCTATGTAGGGAGACCCTGAACTAAAATACATTTAAAAAGATAAAAAATAAAATAAAATAAATTAAAGAACACTCCCAAATTTCTGCTAGAATCTTCTTGGCTTCATTTAAATTAGGCATCTAATGAAGGGGCCAGTTTTAGAGAGGGCTGTAAATAAGATTGCTATGAATCCTCAGGATTCATAATCAGAACATGTAAAGAGTTACCACATCCATACAAAATATAGACAAGTCAGTAGAAAAAGTTATATATGATATACACTTCACATAAAAGAACAGATCAATAACTAATAATCACACTAAAGTATATGCATATCATTAAATATCTCAGAAACACAAGGGATAGAAGTTTTGAAACTAGCAACTGGAGCTCTTAGATCTGTTCTATATTTTAACCTCTGTAAAAATATTTCATTATCCTCCACAAACACTCAGGGACTTGGCTCTTGGCAGTTCCTTCCTCGTAGACTAACAATAAGAAATATGGATTATTTACATCTTACTGTGTTCTGGCTGGGTGCTAGGTGTGTTGTGCGCTTTGTGTCTAATCTTTGTAGCACTCCATATTTTTCCCAGTTAGAGCTTAGAAATATCTGAATACCTTGGCCAAGGTCACAACTAATAAATAACCCTGAACCATCTGAGTGCAAAACCTGATATTTTCTATTTTCTAATCTTCCCACTCATGCAACCCATTAGGCTGCAAGCTTTTCAAATCCAGCAACCATAGCTGAACTTATTTCTATTTCCTTAGAATCTATTACATTTCACATTTCATATGAGCATATTAAGCATAACCCAGTAAGTGTTTGTTAAGGAATGAATGAATAAATAAATGAGTAGATTTATTTGACTTAATAGACAAAAAATATTTTT
>PVKN010044504.1:0-10089 GCA_004027915.1 Capromys pilorides
GTTGATATATTATCTATTTTTATCATCAAATATGTTGCTAAGATTAACAGATATAGTTAGGTAAGATTGTACGTATGGTTGCATATTAACATGTGCTTTTAAGAAACCTTAAATTTTTGTTCTTGTCTTTTTATTTTTACCTTTTTTAAAAAAATATGTTTTAAAGAGAATACGGTAGTAACTGACATAACATTAGAAATGGTAAACATTTAGAGGACCAAAAAGACAGGTATTCAAGCTTGGTTTTTGCATTACACACTGCTGTCCTCAACGTATTTGCTTAGATCACAGATATCAGCATACAGAGGTAGTCAAGGTGAAAATTCCCCACATTGATGCTATTTTCAAGACAAGTGATGGGAATCCACCTGCTTAGCACGGACTCTACCCCAGGAAAGGGGCACGGGGAACAGTCAAAGATGAGATTTGAGAAGAGATCTTGGGGTTGAAGCATGAATTTTGGAAAATTCAGATGTCGACATGGCACTAATATCTTTCAGGAAGAAAGCAATCAAACTGAGTGGATACAAAGCAAAATACATGCTGAGAACAGGCCTTTGAGCCATTCCAAATTAGGAAATAAGGACACCACAGAAGAGCCTTTAATGACTGGTGAGCATGAAAAACAAAACAAAACAAACAAACAAAAAACAAAATGAGATCAACATTGGCAATTTGGCAATTTAAACTTCAAGGGCCCACCTGATAGCTCCACAGACTGAAGCATCTGCTTAGGCTGAGCGCAGCGACTGGGATTCAATTCCCAGCAGCTAGGGTTCAATCCCTGGCCTGCTGTGCCAGGCCTACCTGTGGGGCACCTAAAATGGTGATTGAGACTGGGTGTGGTGGCAAGTGTCTCTAATCCTAGCACTTGGGAGGCTGAAGAAACAGTACAATCACTACAAGTCCAACCTATGTAATGAGACCCTCAAGACCCTGTACCCCCTGTACTAAATACTAAATGTAAATAAATAAATAAATAAAATTTAAACTTAAAAAGAAAAGAAGAAAATACTCCTCACTGAAAGTCATAGTCATGTGAGTCAAATGTTGGCAAGAATTAACCATCATATCTCACAAGGCTGAAATCATTATTTAACATGAAATACTGATCTCTATGGAATAGTGGAAATGCCTATTGGAGATAGTACTTTCAGAAGACAGGAGAAGTGGATATAGAGTCGGGTCAACAAAGCCAAAGATGAAAAGATTATCAACAAATTATTATTGTGAGCAAGGAAAACAGTCTCACTGGAAAGTTGGGAAATATTGTAAACACTCACTAGTAAGACCCCATTATTCACCTAACACTACCCACGTGCCCTAGATATGGCAGCGCCATGTACCGTCAAAATGTTTTGCCTCTGTGTGGCTTCCAAGTCTCTCCAAATCTTGCTTAGGTGGATGAATAATGTGCAAGACAAGGAAATAGATCACTTGCTCATGCACAAACGAGCCGCTTCCCAGGAAGGGACAGAGGAATTTTCACTCTTCCCCATCAGGAACGTTTCTGGGGTGTGTTACCTGCAAACTCAAGCTTTGAAAGAAAATTCTGAGTCACTTCTGGAAAAAAGAAAAACAAAATCCTCATTGTATTGTAAATAGAGAAAAAGAAAACTCAGCGTAGCTTGGAGAACAGGAAGTCCTCCCAAGCTCCGAACACCTGCAAGGGAAGCTCTTTCACCAGGTGGCAGTAAACTTTCTTGGGATTCAGATGATTTCTAGCTGCTGTATCTCCTCAGTCTGCTCCACTCTGCTCTTTCTTCTTCATAGTTCTTATTTTTTCATGTACTTCACCTACCTACAAAACACTATTCATATTTAAAGGAGAAACCCAAAGTTCTCTTAGAAGAGTTTGGGAAAATCAGATTGTTTTATTCTTCTCAAAGAAAAGCGTTCCAAAGTGCATAGCTGAGGTCAATAATCACTCAAAGACAGAGATTATTTCTAATTTCTGATTCTTTTATACCTGTCAATATTTTATTCCCTAATTCAGGCTGGATTATTGGTGTGATTGTGTTCTAAAATTCTGAAACTTGAAAGTAATTTCACTATCATATCTCTAAGAAGTCAAGAAAGGAAATGTCTTTAATACCATTTCTAAGTCCTCAAAGTAGAAAATTGTCATTGGTCCCTTTGGGTGCCTACAGTGACAGCTCTTGCTTAAGTCTGCCAATGTCTGCCTTCAGACTGGGCTCTCCCCCTAGAGTACAACACAGAGATCCAAAAGGAATGGGCTAATATTTTCCTCTCTGTGTAGAGAGAAACTTTTCTGTAGTGTTCAGTAGCAAGTAGTTACCCTTCATGCCAATGGTGCCAGTGGTATCTAATATCATCTTCATTTAATTTTGCTCTTAAAAAATAAAAATACAAAAAGTTAAAGCTTTTGCACAATTTTTCATACTTTCAATATTTCACTGTATAAATGTAGAAGAGGATCTATTGAGACCACTTACGATTATTTTTGAGAATTATTTCTCACCTTTTATCTTTCATATCACTGAATTTCATAATTCAGTGGAAATTTTGAGCTTTAGTAGGACTATCCAGAAAAATGACTGATAGCAGACAGACAGAATACCAAATATAAAGCACACACTCAGTTATTCACACGTATTATTTTTTCTTATATAACAAGAAATAACTGATTCTTATGTCTATTAATAAATCAGCTTTATAGCCATGCAGTCAGGGTTCAATAAGAATTTCTAATTCAGACTTGGGGCTGCATAGGACAGGAAATAGATCGAAACATAAACAAGTATCTCCAGCCTCAAAATTGCATGGATACTTCCTATCTTGCAAGACACATAACAACACTTGAGTTTCTGAATATCATACCACTGCAGTAAGAGAATGAAGTTGTTCTGAGTTAATCTGCTTGAGCTCAACTAAGTAAACAAATTTTTCTTTGCCATATGTGTCTTTCAAACTTTCATTTTTGGACCATAATTTAGAATTTGTATTCAAATTGTTTCTCTATGTATTTCTAACGAGCGTGGCTCTGGGAAGCCGCGCCAAGGGCTGTTGTGATGAGCTGCATCGAGACCCTGGAAATAGCAGCTTATGCAAGCCTGCGGACAGATCACCCTTAGGAGACCTGATGCCAGGCGAATATGGGCTGCTTAGTCATGCTTATGTAACCACTGAGAAAGTAGCAGGTGCCTGCCAACAGCAGAAGAAATGGTATTCGGGATCCAGAAATTAGATCTAGTAGTCTTGCTTGAGAAGGCAATTTTTGAAAAAAAAAAAGTAATTTTGCTAGAGTTTCACGGTGATACTGTTGGGGAGAAAAGCAGTTTATTCCTAAGCCTCTATTCTTTGATTCTCAAGACCTAAAAATGTGTACCTTAAGAAGCAGAATTTCATGGCTGTCAATCCCAGCACATCTCTGTTTAAGAATCTGAGAAGCAACATGCTCAGTGCGCTGAGCAGCCCTCTGCTTCCAGCTTCCATTCCCCATGAGCTTTAACTACAAGAGGCTCCACCTCACAGGTACAGCCAAGCACCCTCTTTCACACGAATGCTATTTTTGTGCAGCTTCAAAGCCAGTCTTTGGCCAAGCAGTCTTTGCAGCACATTGAAATGAAAATATAATAAATGTGGTTATTATTAAGGAAGGGAAGAGACAAATTTTTACCATACCTTTAAAAGCTTCCTCTGGACCTTACTATTTGAATCAGTCTCCTCATACCTATTTGTCTCTCTCTCTAGGATTTTGCACTTAGTACAGTGCTACCCACTTGAGTAAATGGGACTTTTCTAATGGGACTGTTGTTCACTTGGATGATTTTTGTAGGGAAATAAGAGACTGTATTGCTTATTAATTCTATGAATGTCAATAGTTGGCATATGTTATGAGGTTTTGTGGATCAAATATAAAAACGACGGTGTTAAATTTAAAAAGTCATCTGTGTGATTATTATGAACTGCAAATACCACTCAGTGATCCATCTTGACTGTATCTAAGAGAAAAGGCAGCTTAGTGGAAGAAGTATTTAGGACCCACGGAAACAAAATTCTGGGGTCCACAGTTTATGGAGGAGCTTATTCAAGGGGATTCCATTGGAAACATGGACTCATTGCCTTCGAGGAAACCATAAGAAGAGTAGCTGTGAGGGCTCAGAAACCCTGTTCATTGTTGAGCTCAGGGAAGGGTGAAGTAACAAAGGGAGAGCAGAGAGCGTGGAGTTGAAATCAAGCAAAGGGACTTCTAAATGTTTTTATGAGAAGGCCAGCCCTTAAATTCAGAATCTGACATCCACAGGACTAAAGTAGATGTGCCAGGAAGAATGTTCAAATAGGGAGGAGAAAGGGACTGAAGAAAAGTTATGAAGGAGCACAGCTCTCAGAGACAAAGAGAAGCAAGGTGGGATGAGATTAATGGAAGACGGTGAAATAAAGGCAGGTAATGAGGAGACACTGTGAACACAGAGATGGATCGAGAAATATATAAAAAGTGATAATTGATCAAGGGTGCCCAGTTCTTCATAGTGAGAAGGAGAGGGAGAAGGAGGGAGCAGGAAGGGAGAGAAGAGGGAGAAGTGGGGAGAGGGAAGAGGAGGGAAGAGGGAATGGGGGTGAGAAGAGAGGAGAGGAGAGGAGGGCAGAGGAGGGAGGGGAAGAGGGTATGATAAGGAAGGGGAAGGGGAGGGGAGGGGAGAGGACAGGAGAGGAGAGGAGAATCAACCAGTAGAAAAATAAATACCGAGAAGTGACATTTCATCACAACCTAGAATGCAGACAACGGCGCTATATCATAGGATATTGGACGGTGTCCCTTCCCACTGAGATGTGTGGTCCTAAATTACAGGCACACTGTCCTCTGCAGAGCTGAACGCTGTGGAGCAGGCCTACTGGGAAAGCTGTCTCTTATCACATCTGTTCCTTTTTTCAGCAAACATTGTTGAAACATAAAGGGTCTGATGATATTTGTGAAGCTATTTTTCATAAAGGATCATGGAGTGAATGCTGGGACTGGAAAACATCTTCAGAACTTAAAAAAGGAAAATCAGATCTAGCCTGACAGATCAGAGATGAGGTTTTCAGGAGAGTGAAGCAGCGGTGGACAGAGGCGGGGAGCTGGAAGGACAGCTGCACGTGTTTGGACAGCCAGAGGATGCAAACCAAGGTCTTGAATCAAGCTCTATTCCTAATGACAGTCAAAGCACAGGTCACGACTAAGCAGTGATGTGAAGAAAACACCATGGAAACCCAGCCTGTCATGGCTCTAAAGCCCTCCTTAGGGGCCAGGGCTACAGTTCAGCAGTCTAAGTGCCTGTCTGGCCAGCATAAGGACCCAGGTTCAATCCCAGGTACTGCATATCATACAGGTCCAGCGCTGAGCCAGACACTGAAACTGGGCAAGTTAGTGCATGCCTGTAATCTCAGTGCTGGGGAGGCTGAGACAGGAGGATCACTATGAGTGCAGCTTCATAATGAGGCCCTGTACCAAATAAATAAATAAATAAATCAATAAATCAATAAATCAAGCAAGCCTCCCTAGTTGGTTTGTTCAGTCCCATGGCTTTTGCTTTTGCAGTAGGGAATATTAATAATAGTTCAGAAATAGAAAGTGTGTGCTGACAACTTACTTGCACCATTGGCGTTCCCACTTAAGGAAAGACAAGCACAAGGCAAGACTTGGGAATATTGAAGCGCTGCTGAGCCAGGTGTTCGTGATGAGTGCAGTGTTAAAGATCCAAAGGAGAAGATAATATCTCAGGAGCACTGCATTGTACAATCAGTACTACTGTTTAAAATAATACCCTGTGCTGTGTATGTGTGTTCCATTTCGTAAGCCATCACCACTACCACTCAGCTTGGTTCTAGATGTGGGCACTGAGGCATCCAGTAAAGATGAGATGTAGGCACAGAAAATGAGAGGGAGAAATCGTTTGAATTTGTTAAAATTTTATCATTTATGGGTCAATTTGAAGAATGAATTAAGCAATTTCTAAGTTTGTGCCTAGGCTCAATGCTTTCCAGTGAATCAATCTTTCTTCTAGGGGATAAGAAGGAAGCCCATTCTAAGCGTCACCTGAGGGCCAGGACATGAGTTCAGCAGCTCAGCACCTGCCCAGGGAGTACCCAGTCCTGAGTTCAAGTTCCAGGACCAAAACAAAGTATCGTCTAAAAACCTGAACGATTCCTCTACATTCGTCAAATGAATGTAGGAATATCCATTACCTAGAAAAATGAAATAACTAATTATGTCTATTTAAGATCTTTATATGAATTTACATTAGTAAATCTTTTTTAAATATTTCATGCTATATTTCATTTACAAACAAAATTGTTACTCTAAATTGTATAAGGAAGCCACAAAATTAAGCTAAAGCTTAAGTTTGATTTACCTTTTTTCTGAAAAGTATTTATTTCTTTAAAGAATCATGTAATAGAAAGTCAGGAATGATGACTAAAGATAACTGGAAATAATTACTGCACTGGCTTGGACAATATTTGAGCTTTACTATAAGAGGAAAAGGTACTTGTTAACGTTTTGCATTTATTCGTCCCCTAGTCATTCATGGTCACTTTTTCGCCAATGTATAATCTTCATCTCACCTTTTTAAAAAATAAATCAAACCAAAGTAATCACTGATAGAACCAATGGAATTTGGACAAATATCAACTCATAGGATACAAAATGTCCAGATATCCTGGAATCAGTAAAAACCGTGAAAGGAACAATAAAACCAATGTCCATGGTTTGATGTATGACTCAAAGATAGAGCTGATATTATTCAGCCAACCCGCGCAGACACAAATGGATGCTCTCATAAAAACAGCGCTGGAGGCAGGCCAGGCCACTACAGCCTTATCTGCTAAGGTTTCCTTTCTTGTTCTTTTCTGGGCACAGCAAAAGATCTAGGGCCCTTCCTGGCATGTCAGAGAGTGTGGTTATTGCAAGCAGGGAACGTCTTCATCAGCAACATTGGCAGGTGTGTGTTTATTTATTTTTTTTTAGGATGATACAAAATTTCATTTAACAAAGTCATATGAACTTCACAGTGTTTGTTGTCAGACTGTTGTCTTCCAATATGTTATTCATATTATCACATAGATGCATGGAAAATTGACGAAGAAAGAGAAAAGAAAGAAATGCATAAGAGATTAAGAAGAGAAAAAGTACCGACAGTTGAAAAGAGAAGATGAAATAAATTAAAACACTAACTACTCCTTTCCATAGATCAGCAGAAATGCACAGTACAGTTGTCCAAACCAATCTGCTTGCATACATAGACATCTCTTTCCCCCACACCCGCTCCATGTCTGTGTTTATGCTGTATTTTTTCTTTCTTCTACTGCTTTCTCTCTTCCTTGTATTACAAGTTTGCCCATTATTAAATGCATTGTGTACTTCTTCCCCTGTTGTATTAAGAAATAATAACTGTCCCTGGGAATTGGGAAAGCCAAACACACACACACATGTGTGTGCACATGCATGCTGGCACACACACACACACACACACACACACACACACACACATACAGAGCTTTCTATACATTAAATGATGTATATAGGAAATGATGTCATTTTTTTTACAAACAAGGATATTTTCTTTTAAAATTTTGAAGGATTGTATTAGAAGATATTTTATGTAAATGTATGGAAGATAACTTATAGTGTATGCATTCTGTGGTAAGCACTATACGTGATTGCAGATAAATAACAACTTAATCTTTGAAGAACTTAAAATCTGATCATGATATAAAGGAATTTAACCCTGGAGCTGGGGAGATAGCTCAGTGGTCTAAGTGCCTGCCTGGCAAGCTCAAGGACCCAAGTTTGATCCTTGGAACTATACTAGTCCCAAAACTGGGCATGATGGGGCACTCTGTAATCTCAGCACTGGGGAGGCTGAGACAGGGTCTCACTGTGCAGCTCAGAGTTGTAGTGACTCTCCTGTCTCAATTAAATATGTTTAAAAAAAAAGAAAAAAGAAATTTTATTCCCAAAATAATAGTGAATGTGATAAGCATTTGGTCTTAGTAGGAATAAATAGATCAGTCTATGTTTTAGAAGAGCTAGAAGATGTGATCTTTCAGAAATTAAAATAAGGAGAATGAGACATGGAGAAAACAACTTGAACAACATTCTGTGGTCTAAACTGGGAGTGCATTACATGGCGATAAAGTGCAAGAGGGACTCAGTGACTGCAGGAGCTGGCAGCTTACTTTCACTGAAGACCAAAAAGGAACAGCAATCTTAAGAGATGGGTCGGAAAGGCCTGGAGATGGGGGCTGGAGGCTGTCAGAGGAAGTTTCCCTGGCACAGCAGATGGAAGGGGATGCAGAATTCCCAGGGCCTGGGGTTTGAAAAACTAAGACAACTACAAAATAGGTATTGCAAACTTAAGCCAAGCATGAGTCCTTTCTACTGTGACACACTCCAGGATTAACAGGTCCCACAGCGGAGCCAAACCTACTGGTTAGCCATTGGCTTATAGTTAGAGCAAGTGAAAGAAAGTTGCCCTTACAGAAAATAGATGTGGCAGCAAGGCCCCACATAAACTAGAGGGAAGGAGAACAGAGAAGAGAAATGAAAGGATGCGGTATTCACAAAGAAGAATCGTAATCTAACTATTGGGAATAAGAGTAAGAGCATGATTATATGGCGCATTCTGAAGGACAAAATTATCCATAACAGCTGGTAAATAACAATTCCTTGAAACAAAAGTTAATACAAGTTAAACTCACTTAGATAGCTACCAGAAAAGTAAGAAAAAGAAAAGGAGTAAAATCAGAAATTACAACACATCTCCAGGAACACTGGTCTGAGAGTGAATTTGCTTATTTATGTGTTTGTTTGTTTGTTTGTTTATCTATTTATTTACTGCAGGATCTCACCACGCAGCTCTGACTCATAGTGATCCTCCTGTTTTCTGCCTCCCAAGAGCTGGGATTACAGGCACATGGCACCATGTCCAGACTCCATGGCTGGCTCAGCGTGCCTGAGAGTGGGTGGGTGCGGCATGCAGTGCCAGGGATCAAACCTCGGTCCCTGCTCTTCCCTAAGCAGGTGCCTCATCCTCTGAGCTCTACCACCAGCCCTTGTGAATTTAAAAGAGGATTCGAACAGTAAATTCAGGTTTAAGAAATACATGTAGTAAATATACTACATTTTCTTTATCCAGTCCTCAGGTGATGGGCATTTGGGTCGCTTCCAAGACCCAGCTATGACAGATTGTGCTGCTATAAACATGTGTGCACATAAATTGCTATAATATGGTGTTTACAAGTCTTCTGAAAAAAATACCCAGGAGGGGAATAGCTGGATTGAATGAGACACAATAGAGTATTATTTAGTTTTATAAAAGGATAAAACAGAGGCTTTTATCAGTAAATGGATGCAACTAGAGACCATACTCTTAAGTGAAATAAATCAGACCTGCATGCACAAATATCACATTGTCTCCTTAGTGTATGAACATCAAAGACTAAATAAATCTGAAGGGTACAATAGATACTAGGAAAGGGGAATGAACGTGCTCAAAAGGAAGGTATTACTGAAATGTGGAGGACAGGACAGCACAGCAGGGGAAAGAGATACATCTAGGCATGTAAGCAGATGGTGTGGTTAATTGTTCTATGGATTTCTGATGGCTTATGGAAAGGAGCAATTAATGCTTTAATTGTTTGCTTGCTTGGGATTTTTCTTTTTTCTTTTGTCTTAATTTTTTATACCTTTGTTTCTTTTTTCTTTATTTTTCCAGTTTTGTATGTGTATATCTGGTAATCTCAACAATTAATTTGAAGAAAATACTATGTAATAAAACAAACACTGATGAATTCATATTATTTTGTTTTGTAAAATGCTGTATCATTTCCATTTTCTTTTTTATTACTAATTTTTTTTTAAAAAAGAGAAAGAAACACATGAAACATCCAGAAATGTAGAGTGAGATGCGAGATATAGATATTGAAGTAGTATAACCAGAGAAGGGAATGGTTTCCATCTTTAAAATTAACTCTTTGAAAACCCAGTCCTTATCAAGGGAATAAGCCAGTAGTATCGCATGATTCATTATGCTGATTTTCTTGTTTTGTTTGCCTAGGTCATCTTTTACTATGACATGGAGATGT
>PVKN010044505.1:0-10081 GCA_004027915.1 Capromys pilorides
TATAAAAATGGTAAGCGACTCTGAGATTTACAATAAATATATATTTGGTTTCTGTTCCCCTTTTCTGGTATAACACACTTAAAACCACTGAACTCTTCAGTGTGAAAAGTATGCTTTCGAATGCTGCCTAGGTGACTAAGTGATTTAAGGGTCCCGGAACTTCAGGTTGGGGGGTGGTTTCCAGGACAGACAATCATGTGATTAGAGGACTAGAACTTTCAGACATCAGGCAAAGTGGGAGAGCAGAAGAGTGAGGAAATGACCAATCCTGATTAGTTCATCTGTCATGTATACATAATGAAACTCTGTAAACCCAAAAGCATGAAGTTCAGAGAACCTGTGGTTTGTAAAACATGTGGAGATACTGAGAGTGGTGTGCCTGGAGAGAGCATGAAAATTCCATGTTCCTTCCCACATACTTTGCCATATGTGTCCCTTCTCTCTGGCTAGTTTCAAGTTGAATCCCTTTATAATAAACTGATCATCTAGCAAAACATTATTTCCTTGCACCCTCTGAGCCATTTAAGCAAATAATTAACCATAGAAGAGGCTGGGAAAGTCTTTGATTTAGAGCTATTTGTAAGAAGCACAGAAATTAATGTCAGCAGAGCAATACAGTTTTGTGGGATTGAACCCTTTTACTAGTGAGATTTGCCACTAACTTCAAGTGGACAATGTCAGAATTGACACTGTAGCAGTTAGTGTCTAATGGATAACTGAACTGAGTTGCACTGTTATGCAAAACCCCAAACATGGTATAGGAGAGTTATGAAAATATCAAGTGTTATGAGAGAAAAGAGTTGGTTTTTCCTGAAATACAATACAATATCAGTGTAAATTTATTTTGTAACTCTCCCATCTGATTTAAAAGACAACTATATAAACCAATAATTATGAAACCGTGTTGGTATGCTTATGATATTAAAGTATGTAATTCAGATGACAGTAATAACACAAAAGAGTGTTGGGGGACTGTTCTAGTCAGGGATTTACTAGGGAAACAGATATAATAAAAGGAACAGATATAACACAAAATATGCCAGTCCCAGAGTCGGGTGGGGAAGTGTGCTGGGAGGTCTGCACACTGCCCACTGAAGAATTCAGTCCCAAGGCTTTTATACTGACTGTGGTGTTCCACCCTTACTGGTCTCTACTGGTCTTAACTGGTTTCTACTGGTTCCTAACAGCCGTTGTGACCGAAAAGGAAGGTAGAAGATTCTGCTACAGAAAGCTGAAGGATCCAAACTAGAGGCTGACAAATCTGTGCAGGAAGCCAGGAGATAAAGTCCAAACAGAGTTACTCTGAGGCAGGGCCCTCATGGCTCACAGTGTGAAACAACCAGACAATGTAGCCCATTTGATAAAATGTATGGACCACCAGCATCCCACCAAGTTGACACAATGTATCAACCACTACAGGGCTGATGGTAGGGAGCTCTATGGTAACTCAAATTTAGCTAGATTGTTTTGTTTTGAATGTTGTTAGCCCCCAGGAACTCTCTGTAAGGGTCAGCTTTACCATGGTAGAAAACAATATCCAACACCTACACCTGTGACTCATGGCTTTAGATGTTAAGTCCATGGTCTGCAGGTTTCACAACAGAAATGTCAGGGCTCAAGGCATGGCACAGCAAACTGCTCACTGCATGGTGACCACGAAGCAGAGCAAAGAAAAACACCAGAGAGGAAGGGACTGGTAGCCACACACCTACCCATGACCTAGAAAAGCGAATGCATGGGAAATGTGCATCACTAATCCCAGAGGTGTTTCCCAAGCCAAAAATTATTGATGAACTCAACAATCACACCTTGTAAGAAAACGTCTTGAAAACATGTACCCAAAGAAGCAATAGGGAAATAAAATGCATAGTAGAAAATAAATACTTCTTCTAAATTAAAATGGGAATGAAGTGGAAATTAACTAAACATTAAAGAAAAAGCATATATTGAAGATGCATTTTAAAAAAAACATGATCCAACTGTAGAGTGAACAAGAGATACATTTCATTTTATTTTTGAAGAATTTTTAGTTTTATTAGTGTATGTTTGTATTACATAATTATTATGTTCCTCACGGGCTGTACACAGCACATCATAATTCTTATTTTCATCCCCTTAATCTTTCTGTCTATGTTTGTGCCATTATTGGTTGATTAGCACATGTGTATAGAACATAACAGTTACATTCCTGGTGGGAACTTGGGACTTGTACAGAAGACCCCTTAATTCCTTTTGCGTTCCCCTTCCCTCCCCCACCTCTAGGTCCTCTTCCTTTGTTGGACACATTTGCAGCCCATGATGTCTGCATTCCTCTCATGGCATTGGTATCCATACACAATACATCACGACACATTTACAAATTCAAATGCACAAATAATTTAAAGTGAAAGAATAGAACCAATAGTTATTGTATACACAGAACTAAGAGACAGCTGGAGTAATAATAAACCAGATAACATATACTAAACAAACAACTGTTGCTAGAGTGCTGGGGAAATAGCTTGGCGGTCTAAGTGCCTGCCCAGAAAGTGCAAGGACCAGGATTCCTGCTGCCACGTGCCATGCTGGCCTTGGAACCCAGCACGGTAGTGCACACCTATAGTCCCAGCACGGAGAAGGCTGAGACAAGAGGATCACCATGAATCCAGGCTGTGTAGTGAGACCCTGTACTAAATGAATAAATAATTTTTAAAAACTTAAAAAAAAATTGTTACTACAGAGAATAATGGAACTTTATATTAAAGAAAGTATCAGTCTCTCAAGAAGGCAAAATTATTAAAAAATATATGCAACTAACAGGATATTGTACAATAGCAAAACACAATTTGCAAAAATGAAGCTAAAAGGAAGAATAGAAAATTTAACAGTAGTAGCTGAAGATGAAAATAGCCCTTCAGTAATGATTGCAGCAGCTAAAAAAGCAACTTAAAGTATTTGAGTAACATTATGAATGAACTAAATCTTTCCGACATCAATAGACCAAGCTTATGTCTTTGGCTGCACCCCCCCCCCCCCAACAACAATAGCAGAACATATTTTTCTCAAATGTATTTCTAGAGTTGACCATGTGCTAGGCTATAAAACAAGTTTCAATAAATTTAAAATGTTAAAATCATACAAAATAGTGTTTCAACTAATGCAAAAAGCTTTTTTATATATACACAGACCTTCTCACAGAACTTCTGACATTCAGATTTTTTTCAAATCAAACAATGTTCTAGTTCTCTGTGGACATCATCTTAACTCAGCTGTGATGCACCTACCTGCATTGATGCTCAGGCTGCAGCTGCCTCAGTATGTGCAGGCCTCGGTCCCACAAGAAGCTCCACCCTGAGCTAGTGGTAGTGTTGTATGCCTGCAATCACAGCTCTGGGGAGAATGAGGCAGGAAGATCACTGCAAGTTTGAGGTCACCCTGGACTACATAGTGAGACCCTGCTTCAAAAGCAAGGCAAAACAAGAATCCACTCACACACCACCCTGGTCACCAGTTTGGGCCTCCTGTACTTTACACTGATAGATGCAGTTAGGGGTCCCACAACCCTCTCCTTGGGGTCCATCAGTGTCACAATGGCTCAGAGAATTCAGAAAAACAAAGCACTAGGGCCAGCCAAATAGCTCAGCAGGTTTAAGTTCCTACAAGCAGGAGCGGGGGCCAGGGTTCCATCCCCAGGCCTGCCTTGCTGGCCCAACCCCTAGGGCACGCTGAGATGGTGACAGAGACTAAGTGTGGTGGTGGGCGCCTGTAATTCCAGCTCTTGGGAGGCTGCAAGCAGGGGTATCACTATGAGTCTGATCTAGTAGTGAGACCCTGAACACCCTGTAGATCATTCCCTAAAATATAGGAAAAAAAAAAAAGGAAAAGCATGCACTAACAGAGTATCCGTCTCTTAGATGTTCACACTATAATAGCTACTGCTTATATGATCTCATAATGGAATCCACCAGCTGATATGCAGCAATCTAGGGGACAGAGGGTGGACGCAGTAGGGTTATACAGGAGCGTGAGCCAATACTGGGAAATTCTGATACAGCTCAGGAGCAGCCAGCAGAATTCAGCACAGAGGGAAAACCTTAAGAGTTTTAGGAGCTTTGTGCTAGGAAACAAGGACAGAGATCAAGCAAGTACAATATCATAATATGTCAACGCCCACATCATTACAAATAAATGGTAGTGTCAGAAGCTGCTGATTTAAGCCTTTTACAGCTCAGCATACTAATCTAGCTTTATGTTTTATGCCTTGTGGTTAAACTTTTCTGCTGGGTGGTTAAGGGCAAGTTAAAGCAGGACCTGTATAACAAAACATGTAACTTTTGTATCTCCCAGGATCAGTCAAATCCCCTCAGGATTTACCTTTAAACCATGTACAGTGCTTTGTAGAACTGTTGTCAGTGTCAGCTGTCTGGATGAGTCACAGCCATTGCTTGATCATTTTGCCAGTTCTGCCAATAACTCACTGCGATTATGGAATATTGGACTATATATACAACTACTTTCTCTTAGTTTCATGGGAGGATATTTTTGTGCCAATAATGATTAGAAAAATTATTATGTCTATATTCTGTGCTTTGAATAACTACTATGAGGACAACAATATGCATTGTATCAATTATTGGGAGTGTACTACTAATATGGTTTGAAACTGTCACATTGTTATTTCTTATTAAAAGAAATAAAAAAAGAGAAAGAAATTTAATAATATGGAAATTAATGCTTTCTTAAATAATAAATAGGACTCAAACTCTGAAAAGTAAGAATAGATTGAAGTGGAACAAAAATTTATAAAATTTGTGTCATGCAGCTAAAGAGCACAAGAAAATTTAAAGCTATAAATGCCTGTACTACATTAAAAAGGCAGACGGAAGCTAGGTGTGGTGGCCTGTAAGCCCAGTGCTTGGGAGGCTGTTACAGGAGGACGCCCACAAGCACAGGCCCACCTGGGCTCCACAGTGAGTTAAAGGCCAGCTAGAATATTGCTTAGCCAGACCCTGTCTTGGGTCTTGCACTATGGCAGTGGCAGGGGCCCAGTGACATAGAGGAGTCCAGCATGGATGTCCACGTCAGGGCCAGATGGTGGTCACTGTGGTGTCCACATGGTCACTCAACTGCATGGAGGCTGAAGCTGCAGAAGGGTGAGACACCATGCAGCCTGGCCTGGCCAGCACCATGGGAACCTGAAGGCGAGACGCGGAGGTGACCCTAGGTGGCGCGTGGGGCCAGATGATGGTGGCAGGCTCCACCATGGATGATGCCGAGGATAGGCAGAAGCAGTGCAGGAAAGTGTTGGCTAAAGGGGGACCAGAGGCGTGGTGGCGCGCACCTGTAATCCCAGCGGAGACCAGCTGTGGATGGCACCGAGGAGCGACCTGGAAACTGCCCAAGGGCTGCATTAAAAACCGAGTTGATAAAGGCACGGTGGAAGGCGCGAGGATCGCCACAGGTGGCGCTTCAGCCGCGCCTTCTGGGCTCTTAGTCTGCCTGCACTGGGTTCCAGGGCAGTGCGGCCTGACCATCCCCTCTGCAGGGCAGCTGCCGCGTTCTTGAAAGCGCTTCCAGGGATTGGCGCAGGGGAGCAACCCAGAGTGAAGGGCCTTGCGGGAGAGGCCGGCGGCACCCTGGATTTCAAGTTCTGGAACTTTGTGCACAAAAACAATCCCGATTCAATCTGAGGCGATGCGTGGCTGCCCAAAGCCAGAGGCGATGGACTTGCACTGTTAGCTTAATTTTAACTTAAAATCACAACGTCCCTTCCTGGCAGTCAGCTTTGTGTCATTTTTCAAGCCAGTGCCTGGGAAATCAAAAAATCTGAATTCTGAACATGTGTGGAATTCTCTAGAATTTGTTTTGAGAGTGGATCTGCTAATTAATGTTGAGAAGGGAAGCATCAAAAGCTTTCTTTGTTGATTTGTTTGTTTTGTGCTTTTAGAAAATGATTTCAGCTGAAATATTTTCTTAAATCTTTGGTTACAAACATTTGGACTTCAGTGTGCCAAGCTTTTGCGCTTGTCTTTTTTTTTTTTTTTCTCTCTCTCTTTCTCTTTCAATTTTTTTTATTTTAAACAGATTAAAAGAATATTTAAAAGATCATTAGAAAAAAATAAAAATAAATAAAACATCATTAGAAACAATACAGAAATC
Source organism: Capromys pilorides (assembly GCA_004027915.1). Taxonomy (NCBI): domain Eukaryota; kingdom Metazoa; phylum Chordata; class Mammalia; order Rodentia; family Capromyidae; genus Capromys; species Capromys pilorides. The sequence goes on from PVKN010044505.1 coordinate 6,139, forward strand.
CATTATACAAAATGATAAGAATTCAACAATTGTTACATTGCATATTATTGTCTTCAAATTAATTGTCCAGATTATGAGATGTAAGCATGCAAAACTGATCAAAAATTTAAAAAGAGTGAGAAAAATAGTTAAGCATTAACTGCTCCTTTCAATAGACCAGCAGAAATCGGGAGTGTAATTATCAGAGCTACACTGAATAGACACATATATCTTTTTTCGTCCCTTCTCTTTTTTCTTCTTTTTTCTCATCCCAGTTGTTCCAGATACCACTGAGATCCCATCTCACCTCAGGAAGAGTGGCCGTCATAAAGAAGTCAGCCAATAACAAATGCTAGAGGGGCTGTGGGGAGAAAGGAATCTTCTCCATTAGTGGTGGGAGTGCAGACTACTATAAGCACTATGGAAATTAGTGTGGAGACGCCTCAAAAAACTATGATTGAAGGTCCCGTTCTACCTATCTATTCCCTCCACGGTATTTTTCCAGAAGAATTGAAAACATCATTCTACAGTGATATATGTACACCCATATTTATAGCAGTGCAATTTGTCATTGCTAAATCTTGGAAATAAGCCAGATGCCCACCAAATGAAGAATGGTTAAAAAAAAAAAAAAAGACGTGGCATTTTTATACAATGGGAGTATTCCTCAGCTCTGAAAAAGATAAATTTGAGGCTTTTAAAGGTAAATGGATGCAAGTCAGGCGTGGTGGTGCACACCTGTAATCCCAGCACTTGGGAGGCTGAGGCAGGAGGATCAGCGCAAGTTCTAGACCAACCTGAGCTATAAAAGTGCGCTCAAGGCCAGCCTGAATTGCAAAAGGAGACCCTATCTCAAAAAGCAAAAAAAAAAAAAAAAAGAAGGTAAATGGACCCAAATAGAGACCATATTCATAACTGAAATAAATCAGACCTGCATGTGTAAACATTGTATTGTCTCCCTACTGCAAGAACCTGATAGAGTAAATAAAATCTGAAAGGTTCACGACGTAGAATTGTTTGCAAAATAGGGGTTTTATTATGCCATGTTTTCCTGTCCATCCACTGAGATTTAATTCATTCTCTTTTAATTTTTCACATTCTCTATATTTGAGTTTTTTATTTTAAAACCCAAAGATTTTAAAGTCCTCTTCCAGTATCGCATCCACAGGATGGGGAGGAGGGGCGCTGGGATCTCAGTCAGGAGCTCTCGCCTTGCTGTGGTGGAGAAGCTCACGAGTGGCTCTGGTCTACATGTCCTGTTCGTTAAACCTCGGCGTCCAGCGAGTCCCATTACTGGTGATCGGCAGCCCTCACTGAGAGTGGCTTCCAGGGCTGGCCTGGCATGGGTGTGCTGAGGCCAGGCTGATCCACAGCCCCAGCTCCGAGGAGCAGCCAGGTAGAAGATAACAGATGCAGCCCTATGGCCACAAATCTAGAGACCCTTTTTCTTTGGAAGTCTTCAGTAAGAAGACGTCTGGTCTAGTTGGTTAAATGATGACATCTGAGCAGCAGAAGTGGGATAAATTGCTTTGAAGATCATAGTTCATCTTCTGTGTTAGCTCCTACATTCTCTGAGTGTGGGGGCTTCCACCATCTCCCTGTGAGTTAATTGACTCTGAAATAATGGACAGACTCGTAGGGGGCGAGGCCCGCTGTGCTGCTTGCTGTTTCTCTGTGCCATCCTTGCTCTCCCTGGGTGTGGACTCTTGCAGTAGAGTTTGACAAGGAACCTTCCCACCTTCACAGGTTGGGTCCTGAGCTGTTACCCCAGTTTTCTGAGATGACTACTCCAGGTAAGCCCGTTAGTGACAATATTTGATGCCCTTGCCTCCTGAGCTATAGTTTGCAAATCCAGCCCACAGAGACAGACTCATGTGTTTTGGGATGTAGTCCATGCCAAGTTATGCATCTGGGCAAGAAAATCTACCCTTGTCTCTTTGGAGGGGGGCGCGCATGAGTGTGTACGTGAAGTTCAGCATCCTAGAAGCTGCCTCTTTGTGTCCTTTGAGGAAGGGTGGTCATTGCACTTCCCTTCTCTCAGTGACCTGCAGTTCTTCTAGAAAACTGCATCTTGGCTCCCTGTTCCAGCCTCCTATGCTTGACAGGTCTACGGAAGAAGTGACCAGGCAGCAATACTGCCCTTTTGGTTTGCCAGTGTCTTTGTCCTGCAGACTTGTCTAGCAATGCCAGCACTGACTCTTGGTCTCTCTGAGCGGGTGTTTCTGTCCCTAGTTGGCTCCAAGGCCCTTCTGTCAGCCTGCCTTGCGGCTCCCAGCACTCTCTTCGGCTGCTTCTTCCTCTTAGGCAGTATGCGTGTCATCCTCTTCCACTGCTTCTCATTCAGGCTGGTGCCACTTCAAGAGGACCAAAGCCTGCAAGAGGATTTTTTTTATTTTCAGCAAAATGATGCCTTTATTCTTACTTCAGGATATTACACATAAATAATAATGTAAATGACATCTTCTTGTATGAAGCTAGTTGAGTATTGCTTCAAAGTGCTTATTGAATCTACTCTCCCAATCTACTCTGGCTCCTGTCTCTGGCCACATGGAGACCCTTGCTGGAACCTCTCAGGAGAGCAGAGGCACACAGCACCAGAAGCCCATGGGACAAGCGTCTGAGTCACAGCAGTTTTCACTATTTTGTCATTATCTCCTGTGGGCAGTCAGTCTCTATATTCTTACAGTCTGGAGTTGACTAAGGTTGTGTAAGCAAATGGAAATGCTCCTCCTGCTCAGTAACATCCTAGTGTTTATTTTTCTCCTCGGGGTTATTTCTGCACAGTTGCATCACTGTCAGATGAGACAGGACCAGAACTTCCCCTCTCTGTGCAGGAGGCATCCATATAGACAAAGGAAGAGAGCCACCCACGTGGGGCCTCTTGACAGTGTCACTGGAACTGAGGAATGGAGGTGGCCTTCCACGCTGAGGCTGCCCTGCGGCCTGTTCCTCCAGAACCTCCTGATATGTGGCTTTCCCACCCACAGTTAGTACTCATGATCCTCTTGCAGGGCTTTATGCAAGCATCCTGCCCTTCTTTTCTTCCCTGAGGTGACTTGGCAGAATAATGTGACAAGACAACCCCTGCTAACCCTGGTCCTCTCAGTTCTCTTTCTGTCTGTCAGGTCAGAGAATTTAGACTTCCCAGTTGCTCAAACTCAGTGGTAGGAAGCATTTTAGTATGCAGTGGGCCTTTCTGCAAGAAGTGTCTGCTTTTTTAAAATGAACTTAAAGTGAGCTAAGGGTATTCTTTCTTATGGACAGAATAGGGGCCCAAGTGAGACCTTCAGTCAGCTCACTAGTTGCTGCTTAACCTTATGTGGGATAATGAGATTAACTTTACATGCCTGAGAAAGTTGTCACATTTCACCCAGAAGAGACTTGGTTTCCTCATATTATTTAAACATGTGCTTGAAGGAGCTGTGTGTACTCTTACACCAGCCCACCCTGTCTCTACCACAAGCTGAGAAGAGTGTGTGTGTGTGTGTGTGTGTGTGTGTGTGTGTGTGTGTATGGGGGGGACACATAGATTCAGTGTGCTAGAGCCATGCAAGGGCAGGCTTGCTTCTCACCATCTGCTGAGGGAGACCTTTCTCCTGCTCCTCGCTCCTGTTCACACCTATTGTTTAGGAGAAGGATGGTTCTTCTGTCTTAAAGCTTTTTAGTAATACCATCTCCAGTTAGGATGGCATCTGTTTCCTTTGTAATAGGGTCGAGCAGTCTTCCAGAAGTCGCAGGTCATCGTGGGCCCTTTGAAATACAGAACATCTGGTAGAGGTTCCTGTCAGGCTGGATGGTTCTACTGCTTTCTAACTAAGAACTTTTCTTTTTCATTCCTAAAGAGTTCTGCAGTTATTTGACAAATGCATGTAAGTATCATGTTTCCTTTTGATGTATGTTCTACTTTGTTTCTTAGATCAAATGCCTAGGAAGAAATGACTGTATTCAGTCTATTAGATTTGTG
>PVKN010044506.1:0-10053 GCA_004027915.1 Capromys pilorides
TTTTTTTTTTTTTTTTTTTTTATAAGCAGAATAGATTTATTAGGGAAAAGAAAGCTCCTGCCTGAGAAAGGAACAGGACGGAGGTCCTGAGCGGGTTGTCCCTGTTTTTGCTAATATAGAAACTTTCGCTGTCATTACTTCTTCATAATCTTAGCATTTTTGTGCACTTCTATTAGTAAAGCTAACATCTTTTATTACTGAAAAACCAGGACCTTTCGCCTGCCAGTGACAGCATCTTTAAAAGTTAACAAATAATAATTGACAGTTTTTCACCCACTTGCTTTTTTTTTGTCTTCGTGAGACAGAGTCTCTTTATGCTGTTCAGGCTGGCCTTGAGCTCACTTTTGTAGCCCAGGCTGGTCTCGAACTCGCATTGATCCTCCTGCCTCAGCCTCTCAAGTGCTGGGATTGCAGGCACGTGCCACCACACTTGGCCCTTGCATTTTTCTTTAGACACAAAAACACCCAGACTCAAGCTCTGAACAGGGACCCTTCTTCTGCATAGAGCTGTTGAAAACGCCCTACACAGCCATTTCCATCTTAATGGTGGGGTGGGGATCATACCTTTCCAGCTGGAAGCCTTCAGTTGTGAAGTCATCAGTTGTCTCACCTTTTCAAAGGATTTTGAGCTTTGGATAAGGCCGTGGTTCTCTGAAGCTTCAGGCCTGGGATGTTCGCGATCATGCGGGTGAGCAGCACATTGCTGGCGATGTCAAGGGGCACACCCAGGCCTATGTCCCCTGACTGCTGGTATAGTCAGGGACAGCAGGACAGCTCCCCATGCACCACGAAGAACAGACACAGGGCGTAGCAAGGAGGCAGCGCCATCAGAGGGAGATCTCTTGGGTTCCAGGCACACGTGATGATCCTTCTGTCGTCAGGGTTGGTTTTGATGGTATTGATCATGTTCTGCCGCTTGTCAACTCCTTAACCTGCGTAATCTGAGTCCATATCTTTTTAGTCAGCTCTGAAATGCCTCCACTGGAACCCATAGACAGGGCTGAGGGCTTAGGACCCAGGTCCCCTTCCTGACGGCTAAAAAACCCTAGGCTGTCCAGAAAATCCCAGGACCTGTTGGTATCCCCGCTCTTCACTCCCTTGAATGACAGCTCTTTGGCATTTGTAGATCCCTTGAGAAACCACAGCAGTTCCTCCAGAACACATGCTTGGTCGTCAGCAGGGGAAATTCATATTGCAGGCTGTAGCGCGCCTGCTTGCCGAACAGCCACAGTGTGCCAGTGCCCGTGAGGTCATCCTTGTGGAAGCCGCCGCCGCCGCCGCCGCCGCACAGGATGTGCTCCACCTGCTGCAGGTACTGCAGCTCCCTGTGCAGCTCACGGGGCTGCGGGAGCTCCTGGAATTCTTTATGGCCATTAAAAAAACAAAACAAAACAAAACAAAACATGGACATATGTTCTTTGGCAGAAAAAGATTTATAGGATGTATCAGTGAATAAAAAGAAAACACTCTGCAAAACATGGGATATCTAGGTGATCCTAAATATGCTAAATATGTTTGTTATAATTAATGTGTAATGCCATTAATATTCATTTAAAATTTGAAGAATAAGCAAAGTTTGTAGCAGTGGTTATCTGAGTAGTAGGATTATAAGAATTTTTCTTTTCAAAAGTATATTTGCATGTTAGTTGAAATTTTTAGAATGAATGAGTTACCTTTGTAATTAGAGAAGAAGACAAGATACAGGGCCTGCTATTTAAATGTATAAAAAAAAAAGTTGAAATAAGCGCTGCATGTAAATACATTTGGCTTGTAAGGGCCTTTTGTTTCCTGTATGTTTTTGTGTGTGTGCCTCAATTTGAAGAAGTTTGTAGTTATGTCTTTTGAACTATTACACTGATTTTGAACCCCTTTCCCGATGTCTGCCTTGTATTTTGCTTTTTCACATTTTAGTCATTTTCGAAGCATCCTTTTTCTTTGGATTATCTCTTTTCCAAGCATCCTATTTTATTTGCTAACGAACATCCTTTACTGGCCTTTGCATTTTGCTTTAGGCATTTTTGGTATCCTGAACATTGAAGATTTCTTTTATTCTAAGATAATAATTAAATTTATTTTATTCTGAAGTGATCACCTCTATCTATGAAAGAATGTTGGGACAGAACTGGGGATCCTCAGGACTTCATCTGGATATGGTATTCTAGATTTTAACTGTGTGGTTTCTCATTCTTGTTTCTGTGTCTGGACCCCCGCTACAGCAGCAGGCTGAAGAAGAGACTTCCCCTGTGCTGCCAGTTTGTCTTTTGCAGAGGAGTCATCAATGCAAATAGGATTAGGAAGCAAATGCACACGGGGCCAGCCGTTTTCAGGGACTGAGCTCAGTTTGTTAGCATACAGAGTGGAGCGGGAATCACTATTGCGGGCTCTTGCTGTGAGGTTTACTGTTTTGGTCCCATGATGATATCTCAGGATAAAGATGTGTCGTGGGGTGAACCTTAGGTCACAGTGCTGACATCGAGGATACGCAAATGGTGATCAAAATATATGGCCATTGTTTTTTTTTAACTTTATTTATGTTATGGCTGGCTCAGCCTGCCCTGGGGGTGGGGCTGGCACAGCATGTGCTGGGGATCAAACCACAGTCCCTGAAGCTGCCTAAGCAGGCTCTTTAGACTGCTGAGCTATCTCTCCAGCCCCCTATATGGCCAAGTTTAGGTAGAAAAATTATTGTTATTATTAAATAGCAAAAGACTAGTGACATTAATCCCTCCTGAAAGTACTTGCTTCAAACTCTTTTTCTGTCATTCTCACCACTTTCTGAAGTAGTTCTTGGAAGTTCTCTTTTCTGAGTGTATTTTAAGAGCTATGATTTTTTTTTTTTTTTAAAGTCCCAAAGCAGTGAGTGCTGCTGCCAAGTGCCATGCAACCAAAAGGTAGGCTCAGAAAAATATTATGGTGTATGCCTAGTCACTGTTCACCAGATCTGGCACTGCGAGACTTCTGGATTTGACCAGTAATCAAAATGACCATAAAAAGGTAAACATTTGAATTGATTCAGGCCTTTGAGGCAGCACTGACAGCGCAGCTACAGACAGTGCCTCAAGAAGTGGCAGAGTCTGAGGTGTGCTGAAGTGGGGGTGGGGGGGATGGTATTTTTAGGGGGAGTAATGCCAGTGTGTCTTGTGCTGAAATAAATGAAAAAAAGTTTTAAAGCTTTACTATATTTTTAATCATACCTTTTGTGTTATGAATCTACTGATTTAGTACAAATTTAAACAACATCCATACATGCGTTTCCCCTTTCACCTTCTGCTTTGATTATATAAAGCTGGCTAGGTAATTCTTTTTCTTGGAAATAACTATTGGATTCTTGTACTAGGGAAAAGGATGGAAATAACTTTAAAAGAAGTTTTGGATAAGGCTTATTGTAACCTAGAAAAGATTTAAGATAGTGTTTTTCAGTTTGTTTTGAAATGACTCTTGCCACCGTATGCTTGATAAATTTGTATATTTTATCTTCTACTATGTTCAGTGTACCTTGATTATTTTTCTTCAGTGTGGTCTCATGTTTTCTTTCCTTTCTCATTTCTATTGGCCCAAACCTGTGTTCTTTGTCCCATGAGTCCTACCTTACGCACTGTAGCTTGTTTACCATCATCCAGTTAATATACTCTGTCCTGTCCTATTTTTAGTCTTTTTCATTAAAATGCTGAGTGAGAACTATTAATTGATTGTAAGACCCATTATTTGACAGGTATTGATAGGAAAGATGGCAGCTAAGGCTAAATAATTAGCAAAGGTCTTGTGTGTTACATTTATTTGTGTGTGGTTTGATTTTTCTGTGGAACTCAGTATATACACTATTAACTTTCATGGATGCTTTGTGCCCTATGACTTGTGTACTAGTGTGGTCGATTGCCAAGACTTAAGCTCCCACATTATGAGATATATGTAGATACACACAGTAGTTGATAATCTAAGTCATCTTGTTCTGGTGGTGGGAGACTGTAGCAAGTTAAACCTTTTTTCATTGTATAAATTTTGAGTAATTGAAGGATCCAATGCTGGCAATATAGTTTGCATTTTCTCAGTGTGGATCACACTACAGAACGTTTAATTCAAGGGTTGTTTTCTCTAACTGCCTCGCAGGCTCCTCCTTGCCGCTCCTGCTGCCATCTACTGACACATGACCAGAGAAGGGTAACGTTCCCTAATAGTGGATTAAAAGCCTGGCGGGTGAGGTGAATGTATTTCTGAGGAGAAAAGAAAGTCAACAAATCCTGTAACCTCAGTACTCTTAAAGACCACAGGGAGTGATCTTATATTATCTGGCTATAGCTGTCATTTTGTCTTGATAAGTTAGTGATGACTTTGCTCAAAAATAATTTTATAATAGAATTTTAATTTTAGTTTTTAGATTACAAAGCTACAACATGTTATATTCTTTCTTTTTGAATTTTTTTTTTTTTTTTTTTTTTTTGTATTTTAGAAAAGGGTCTACAGGATATTCAGGGTCTCACTACTAGATTGGACCCATAATGATCCACCTGTTTACAGCCTCCCAAGAGTTGGAATTACAGGCGCACACCATCGTGCCCAGTCTCAATTGCTGTCACAACACACCCTGGGTGGTGGGGCCAGCATGGCTGGCCCGGTGATCTGGCCCCTGCGCCTACTTTCAGGTGCCTTAATCTGCTGAGCTGTTTTGCTGGCCCTTGTAATATGTTATATTCTTCATGCTCTTGACAGTAAAGATAGTGTGTGCATGTGTGTATGTGTTATACTTATTGTACAAACCAGCTCTGTAACAACATATTTGATGTGTGAGAAATACACCGGTTTGAATGTGAGTTGTATATTAAAATATTGAAACAGCAGTAATAGCAGCATCATTAATTTTTTTTCTTTGGTATTTTTTTGAGAAAGGGTCTCCTTATGTAGTTCAGGCTGGCTTTCAAGTCACTATATATTATGGTCAAGCTGGCTTTGAACTTGTGGAGATTCTCTTGCCCCTGGCTCCTGAGTTTTGGATTATATACCTATGTCACCATGTCCAGTTGGTTTCATGTATTTTAATAGTGAATTTATAGGAATAACATAAGAGATAGACAGTGTTAAAAACATAGACTTGCATGTAGGAAACTCAGAAAACCATGGTTTGTAGATGGAATCTACTATGCGAAATAAATGGGACAAACATCTTTTAGTTGCAGTTAATGTACTTTTTTTTTTTTTTTTTAATCCAAATACTTGCACTGTCTGGGAAAACGTAATGAGTTTATTTATAATTGTTTTTATATTGAGCTATTGAGAAATTTGTTCATTAAAATACTCATATTGCTGCTTTATGTCTCACATTTATATTAAAAATTCACATGAAAATGTAAATGGAAAAACTTTCAATATCTGATTTTGTCCCCTAATCATACACTTACTTTTTGACCCCATGGAGTTGGGGGCAGATAGCTAACTACCAGTAACAGAAATTGATTATGTAGAATGAAACTTGTTTTGTATTCCAATAGATTTTTAGGCATATAATTCATATGTGTGATGTATTAACTAGATGCCTTTGGCATATTTTGTGGTTGGTATGGACAGCACACAGGTTAGCTTTTCCAAAGAGGCTAATCAGATAGGTATCACTTAGTTCTTGCAAGGCACATTAGCTGTGCTGTGACCTGTTTGAAGTTCTGGGCATTTTGTTTCATCAAATGATGAAAGGAACATATGTGAATCAGAAGATCAGTGGACTTCTGATAATGTCTTAATTTCATGGTTGCCCACAGTACCTACCAGCCCATAGTGATGTCCTTCTGGTAGAAGGTACCCTGGAGACCAGCTTGTGTAGGAGGCGGCTTTCCTGGTGCTCTACCCCTGCTTGCTCCATAGGCCCTGGCATGGTGTGAGCCATGACAGAGACCTCACTCTTTCCTCCTTCTATCAGCAGGAGTCAGTGTGGGTGTTAGAGGGTGGCTTCTGTGGAGACATTTAATAATTAAACATTTTGCTGAGTGCTTGCCATAAGCAAATTCTATTCATCATCTTACTGAGTTCCCACTACTTTGCGAGGAGTTCCCCCTCCCCCAGAACATTTTGTGTAATTGACTTTTTTTTATAATTGATATTTTTAAGAATTTTTTTAAATTTACATAAACAGAAATTCACCTTTTTGGGAGGAATAGGTTTTGTGCATTTTGGAACAGGTACAGAATGGAGATGACTCAGGGTGGTATGCTGTATCATAAGTATGCAGCATCTTCCCTTGTCCAGATCTCCTCCTGCTGGCCCTGCAATCCAGAACCACTGATCCTTTTGCCATCTATATAGTTTTGGTTGTTCTTAATAATGGATACAATTTTTGAATCTAGCTTCTTTCACTTAAGGTATTCATAGGCTAACATATCAGCAATTCATTCTTTTTTTGCTGCAAAACAGAATTCCGTTGTTTGGATGTACCAGTTTACCACTCATCCATATAGAGAATGTGATGTGGCTGTACATATTTGTGCATAGGGTTTTGTGAGCATTTCATTTGTCTTGGTTACATGCGTAGGAGTCAATTGCTAGGTCATACGTTTACGTCTAACTTTTTAAAAAATGGTCACATTTTACTGGAGTGGCTGTACCACTTTGCATTCCATTTTGGAATGCAGTTTCAGTTCCTCTGTCTGCATTCTTGTAAGCACTTATATTGCTGGGGTATGGGTTTAATTTTAGCTACTCTAGTAGGTGTATAGTAGTGTATTGCTGTTTTTTTTTTTTTTTTGCGGGACTGGAGTTCAAAGTCACGACTTTGCACTTACCAGACAGGCACTTGTGCCACAGAGCTGCCTCCCCAGGCCCTATCACTATGGTTTCGAATGATATTTTCCTAATGACTGTTGCTGGTAAGGATCTGTTCAAATATTTTGTCCATTCAAAAACATCTGTGTTATTTCTTTACGCCAGAATATGAAGAGTATAGACATAGGCCTTTTGTCAAATGTATGATTTGCATACATTTTTTCACAATCTGTACTTTGTCTTTTCGTTTCACTCTTGGAAAAATATTTTTCTCTACACAAAAAGGTTTTTTTTTTTTTGGTACTAGGGATCGAACTCAGGATCTACACTTGCCAGACAGGTGCTTATGCCATGTGCTATCTTCCCGGCCCCAAGTTTTCAATTTTTATGAAGTCCACTTTATCAGTTTTGTCTTTTATGAATTTTGTTTCCCATAGGATAGTTAAGAACTTCTTGGGTAGCCAAGATCATGAACATTTTGTCCTATTTTCTTCCAAGAGTTTTATAGTTCGACATTTTGCTTTTAGGTCCTTGATTCATTGAGTTAATTTTTTTATGTAAGTTACATAAAATGCTGAAGTCGACCTTTTTTTCATATCCTCACATCCTTAAATGAGGATATGAGTCCTCATTTGTTTCAGAAACATTTGTCAAAAGAATCCTTTCCCTTCAACTGACTTTGTACCTTTGTCAAAACTCAATATTTGCATGGTTCTGTTTTTAGACTCTTCTGTTTAATCAATGTGTACACTTTTTGCCAATTGAGACAACAGCTTTTTAGACTTCAGATCACTGTTAAGGAGGCCTAATCTTAGGGAAATTCAGTGCTTTGCCTGAGGTAATTCAACTAACAAGCGATTGAACAAGTATTCATGCTAGCCCTGGTAGCTGTGCCATCCTGAGAAGTTATGCTGGTGTTTTGCTCCTGATTGAAAGGTTTGGATTTAAGGGCATACTTGATCGTTTATATTTCTGTAAGAGTAGATGTGAGAAGCACATCTCATTGAATTAATGTGGTATGTGAAATAAATATTTCTTTTTTCCCCTGCTTACTGGATCAGTATCAGATATAATCAGTGTTTACTAATTTTAAATGCATATATTCCTTTTATAATACAGGGCTGAGGAGATAGCTCAACAGTCTAAGTGCTTGTCTGGCAAGCACAAGGACCTGGATTTGATCCCCAGTACCACATGCTGTGCTGGCCCAGACCCTCTGCTGTGCCATGCCGGCCACCAAAATCAGGCATGGTGGCGTATATCTGTAATCTCACCTCTAGAGAGGCTGAGACAGGAGGATCACTATGAGTCTAAACTGTGTAGTGAGCCCCTGTGCCAAATAAATAAATGATTAAAAAAGAATGAAAATACAAGTTATATGTTATTTTCCTTTCTTTTAAAGAGAGCAGGAAAAGTACATGTTCCTTATAAGGCAAGAAAAGGATGTTTAGAGTTCATGAAGGTGAGAAAACAGATGGGCTAAGAGTGAGTTGCATCCAGAGAGCTTATGTGAGGTACTTGATCAGAGGTGAGAGAGTGACACTAATGTGGCAGTGAATAATACAGTAACATTTCAATGTTGTCAAGCTGGAGAACTTTGACGAGTGCCATAGTTCGTTAACAGTGGAAGCCCATATGCATTGCTCTGTCAGTGAGTTGGTACGTGTGTGCATACACACACTGGATTCTCTCACTACACGTGTGGAGAAGCTTCTCCACTGACGTCAGCCTAGGTACTTGTTCTTATAAATGGTTTTCGTTCTTAGAATCCGTTTACTCACATAGAGTCAGCCTTCTGCAAAAGGCAAACAACTCCCAAAACTGTATCTGTGTTTTCACTCTATCTCTGTATCCACACAGCACCTAGGATGATTTTTTTTGGTGCTGAAAACTTACACATAAAACTAAGCTTTATTTTTCCTCATCATCACAAATAAGCATTCCCTCCCTTCCTTTTGTTTTCTGCAGGACAGTGTTCTCTGGGGCCTCAGAATTAGTTTTGATTTCTTTCTTTCCCATCATGCTGTATTCAAATGCATAAATAATTTCTACAGCTTACTAACTCCTGTCCCTGACCCTCTTGTATGCCAGATCAGCTTTGTCATGTTTTCTGACCATTGTTCTTGCTACTCTTTCCACATAGAACATTTCTCTTCTCTTCTACCATCTCTGCAGATTGAAAACTAGAGCATTAGTCACCACCCATCTTTGAGGACCCCCAACCCCACCTCTAGTCAGTGCAATGTGTGCTACTCTTCCTGAGCTTCTGAAACAGCCAGGATGCGTGGTGTCAAAGGCCCGCACCCTCTTCGTCCCCTGAGAACTTGTTAGAAGTGGTTTGGCCCAGGCCTGCTGCATCACATACGGGGGTAGACCATAAAAATCCATGCTTGGCGAGCTGTTCAGGTCATCGAATACATACTAATGCATGAGAATGAGAACCCCATCTTATTCAGTCCCAAATACCAACTGGTCTTGTTTTTATTCTGTACATCACTTGCACTTTCTAGAATCTGTCAGTTTTTAATTTTGCATGCCTATTTCTTCTCCTAGTCATTTTAAATTCCTAATTTAAATATCAGCCTCCAAATTTGCTTCCTTTGGAAGAAGCCTCAACTTTTTCTCTGAGCACTGAATGTTTGTATTGTGTTCCTTTCTCCTTTCTGACATGTTACTCTGTGAGGGCTTTGGTTGATTGCTGTACGTTGTCTTTTTGAGAGGTAGGGAAAGATAATGTGTCCTCCAAACTGACATGGGGGATTTGCTGCAGTGTGTCAGTTTAATTGGTAGATGGAGGAAACTTTTTAAATGTTAAAACAGTATGCTAGGCGTGGTGGCGCACGTTTGGGACTGAATATGATGAGGTTCTCATTCTCATATGTTACTATGTATCCTCCAGCCCTTGGGAGGCTGAGGCAGGAGAATTAATGTGAGTTTGAGACCAGCGTAGGCTACAAAAGTGAGCTCCAGGCCAGCCTGAACTGCATAGCGAGACTCTGTCTCAAAAAGACAAAACAAAACGAAACAAACAAAAAACAACAACAGCAAAAAACCAAAAAAAAAGTACATGGATTAATAAACAGAGTGAAAATGTTTGTGAATATTGAAGGGCAGAAATGTCTGAGCTCACTCAATCTCTGGTTGTGTCTAAGATCTCCTAGGGTATTCATTTATCTGTCCCCTTTTCTCTGATGTAAAAATGACCTTGCTAACAATTCTGGGATCATGCCCCTGATAACATGAAGAAAGGGAGCCTGCACTGCAGGCTGTGGGGCCACCTTTTGATTTCTGGGTCTTCTACCTTTTACA
>PVKN010044507.1:0-10060 GCA_004027915.1 Capromys pilorides
TGTGAGAAGTTGATGTGCAAGCAGTCCCCACTTCTCTATTCTTTGACCATTGGCAGATGCCTTTATCTCTCCCCACACCGATTCCCTAGGCACTGATTTCTCCATTGGATGAGTTTCTGAATCTGGAACTGGCATCAGCAGCAAGTCCAAAGGTCAGGCTTGGCTGCAGCCTTGGCTCCCTCTGCGTACCTGCATGAAAGCCACAGTCCCTCCAGAGGCACAGCTGAGGACCAGTTCTGCTGAAGGCATTAGTTCTACCTTTGGGTCCCAGTTGTCTGGCAGGTGGCTACCATGTCTGTCACCCTTGTTGCCTGACCTTGGGACCAACACCCACTCAGAGCACCCATCCCATAAATGTGTTCAATTCCTGTATATTCACTTTTTAAAGGGAAAACTTGCGCCTTTAAAGAAGGATTATGACGCTTAATCGGATAGAAAAAGGAATGTATTTCAAGCTGCATATGCTCCTGTGTGGTCACTCGCTATGCTTCCTACAGTGAGGGGACCCTTAGGTCCCACAGATGTCAACCCAGGTTGAAACAGTATGACTCCAATGTGAGTGTCAGGTTGGGCTTTGGGATCCAGCCCTTTTGTGTCACCTTCTGAAGCAGAAGCAGAGAAAAGTTTCCCAAGCAATCCAGCTTCAAGTCTCACTTACCTGATGCAGGGAAAAAGCCATGGTTTTGGTCTTCTTCCCCCAGGTGCCATGAAGCAGAGCAGGGGACTCTGCCTGGGCATCGAAAGAGGCAATTCGAAGAAGCTGTGCATGGTGCAGCTGTGTGGTAGTGGAGAGAGGATCTCTTGGATAAAGCAGGTGCTCCCCGGGCCGATGTCTAGAAGCTACCTGGACATGACATCCCACACCAGCCTAGCACCTGACGCACACAAGAATGCACAAGGCATGTAGGAGTCTGTGCTGGTGCTGATGGGATGTAGCAGGGGTTAGGGGTGCAGAGCAGTGGGGTGTGATGACAGATGGGGCTGGGGACAATCCCTGGAGTGCCAAGTGTAATCTGCGGAGGACCCCACAGCTGTCTATGTCCTATCTTTCTTCCCAAAGACTCCAAGTGATTCCCAGCCAAGGGCCTGAGGGCAAAAGGATATGGAATGTTGAGTCAGACCTCTTCTCCGCAGGTCAGCATGGGGGTCAGGGCTGAGAGTGGTGCCCAGCAGGCAGGGGATGCGGGGGCATGTGATCATCAGCTTTTCAGAGGCTGAGACTGGGCTTCTTTCCCTAGCCCCAGGGTCTATCTGCTCCAAGGATGCCCAGATCATTACTCAGCCCACAGCTGGTCACTGGCTCCACACAGCTAAGAAGAGCTGGGGTTGAGTCCAAATCCAGCCAGAGGAGGATTCCTTGGTAAGCCTGGGATGCCCCCCTCCTGTGATCCCCAAAACATCTCTGTCAGCAAAGGTTTTTTTTTTTTTTTTAAATTATGGCTGGTTCAGTGTGCCCTGGGGGTGGGGCTGGCACAGCATGTGGCACCAGAGATCAAACTGCAGTCACTGCAGTTGCCTAACCTTGCCTAAGCAGGCACTTTAGACCGCTGAGCCATCTCACCAGCCCCAGAGAAGGATTATTGTCCTAGGTTTATAGATGAGCTCATAAAGGTGAGGGAATCAACTCTAGGTCACACATTAAGCAGCAGCAGAGCCAGGATTTGCACCCAGATCTGGGCCTGACTGCTCCCCACACACACAATACTCCAAACAGAGCAGCAGGTGGAGATCACTGTGAGGGGCTCACAGAGCTCCCTGGGCTCAGTCTGCATCAGATATGGCCCAAAGGGCAGGTGGAGGTGGTAGAGGCCATGGCTTGAAGAAATGTGGAGGAACCAAAGCAAGTAGAGGGGAGGCAGGGAACAAAAGCTCTCCTGTCCTGTGGCCTGGTCACCCTCAGGCTGACCACAGGGTACTGCTGCTGAGGGCCTGATGGAAGCAAAGGGTCTCTTTAGAGGAACAAGGAGCCCATAGATTGTCTCCTCACAGCACCTACACTGTGTTAGGCTGTGTGGGGAAACTGAGGCCCTGGGAAGGTACTGACCTGCTCAGGATACCTGGGAAAGAGGTTGATCAGGAAAGTAGCAGATCTGTAATCCCCCCCCACATGTGGTTCTCTGCTCAATGTGGGGAGGGAAGAAGAAGACAATTCTCAGTTCTTGGGAGGCTGAACACAGGTGGATCACTATGAGTCCGATTCATGTAGTGAGACCCTGTAGACCCTTACTAAAAAAAAAAAAAAAAAAATGTTAATCACTTAGAAAAACTTGACAAAACAAAGTTTATTAACTCTAAGTTTGCCTTACCTATCTCACACTCTTTCAAGACTGATAAGAGAGGGGCTAGGGAGATAGCTCTGTGGCACAAGTGCCTGGTTGGCAAGCGCAAGGTCATGAGTTCAAACCCTGGTCCCGCAAAAAAAGACTGATAAGAGTAACTAGTTTTCAGGATTTATAGGAGCATTCAATGATCAGCATTTACCATGTGAGATTTCATAGCTAGAAGTCTCCCAACTGGTAACTATGCAGGTTCCTGACTTTTGCAAAGACCCATGGAGCACCCCAAGGTCAGCTCACCTCTTCTAAGCAAAAGCAGTCATCTCGTGCAATGTGAATTGCCCCTCAAGCCCAAAGGATGTTTCTGGAGCTGTGAAAACCAGGGCTGAGATCAGGACCAGCCAGCCCTGGCCCACCTCAGCGAATCTTAAAGGCCGGCCTTGTGCTTTTGTGGGTAGGCTCAGCTGATCCTCTGGTCCATGTGCCCTCCCCGGCTGCTCTAGCTGGTGACCTTTCCTTGCTTTTCTCTGATCTTCTTTCCCTAAGAGGTTGGCTTGACCCTTGCCAGCTACTCAAGCTAAAATCCCTTTACACGTACTCGAATTTTCCAGTTGAAGCTCTTTCCTGAAAGTTCATGCTTTAGTATTAACTTCCATTATCACTGAAAGAACAGGGCAGGTTAGCCAGTGACGGCCTCATCCCATTGTCTTCTCCCTGTGCCCTCAATGGACCCCAGGCCACTGTGCTGCCTGGGATGAGTGTACAGGGGAGCTGGAGCAGGGTGGCAGCTTTGCCTTAAACAGCAGCTGCAGAGCTCAGTGGTCAGAGAGCA
Source organism: Capromys pilorides (assembly GCA_004027915.1). Taxonomy (NCBI): domain Eukaryota; kingdom Metazoa; phylum Chordata; class Mammalia; order Rodentia; family Capromyidae; genus Capromys; species Capromys pilorides. The sequence continues at coordinate 3,109 of PVKN010044507.1, forward strand.
CTCCTGTTGAAGTCCTTCATGACTTCTGCAGCACCCCGAGGGAACCGCCCATGACCTGACACCTGGCTGCTGCTCAAGGCTGCCCAGATAACTCCCCTTCTATCCTACAATTTGTTTTTTTCTTCCACTCCAGCTTGGTTATCTCAGAGTGCTCTTGAGGACCATGCCACTGGTTCCACTGGTGTCCCGGCTGACACACCACCCTCTTCAGGTATCTGTGCTTCCTGTTCTTGGGTGGATTCCTGCTCAGGACCTAGAACTGCAGCAGTGTTTCCAAAAATGGGGAAGCCTACAGAGAAGTCAAGGGTGCAGAAGAGGAGCCCCAAGATAAAAGCAGCAATCTCTAGATCCCAGGTTAAGAAGAATTCCCTTCCCAGATCCTTGGGGCCAGGATCCAAAAGCTCACTTCCGGCCCACCGTGCCACCTAACCATTGCCTCTGGAGGGCCCAGGACTGCCTCAGGGCAGTGAAGGAAAGCAGGGAAGGTGGGAAGACAGTAGGTCGGAGTCAGAATAGCAGCCAAGTGCAGTGGCCAGGAAAGATGACACAGAGCAAAGGAGACAGAGGTGAAATGCAGGCCGAGGTTCTAAGTGTCCGCCCCACCAAAGTTTCCTACGGGACATCTGCAGACCCCTCTCAGTAAGGTTACAAGGATCAGAGCTGGGGACCCATTGTCACCATGGCTGTCCACCTGAAGACTCCTCCACCGCAGGCTTAGCTCACCCATGATCAGAAGAAAAAATATTCATGTGACAATTCTGGTCAATAATGTGTGGTCTGAAACTTTTCTTAAATGAAAGAAAACATATTATGAAGCAGAATGCATAAAGCCCAGGAATTTTAAAACGGTAAGCTCTTCAAAGAGATGTTGCACTTGTTGAGAAGTTAGCTCGAACTGAATTTCTGCACTCTCTGCTTCTTGGCTTTGGGCAAGTGTCTGAGCCTCAACTTCTTCTATGAAATAAGAAAAATACCTCTCCATGTGGGCACAGCCAGAAATACAATTTATATTGTGTCTCAGTACGTAGAAAAATGCATGTTGTTCCTAAAACTTTTACCTGTAGTCTCCCAACCTGCACATTCCTACAACCAAGTACTATTTGGGTGATTCACTTGGGCGATAGTTCTGTCCTCTGTGGGTCTGGGACTACTTACAATTTTACGCTACTTATTTCATCTTAAAATATTAATATATTTGATTACTAGGATTGGCAAGTAACACAATATGTGTATCCTGTATTTCCTTTCTAATGGATTAAAAATTCTATTTTTCATATCCCAAAATAGTAGGGAGAATTTTGAATAGTCTCCACCCAAAATAATGTTTGAGTTCATGATATTCCCATAGCACTAAAATATCACTGCAGCCTATAAATAAGTACAGTAGTCACACATCAATTAAACACAAATATTAAAAACTCATTTTAATAAATTTGAAATTTTAAATATATGTCAGTACCAGAAACTTAGCTAAAGGTATCCTTATCACTCCTTTAATTGCTTTATTTCCAAATATAGTCCCTGGAGTTAGAGCTCTGCCATGAATTTAAGGAACATGCAGTCTCTAACACAATTGGCTCCATCAAAAATATTTCACGTGACAGTTGTTCTGGAAGGTAAACATTGAGCCACCTTACACTCAAAGCCATCTACTCCTCTGCACTACCTTCTAAAAATGTAAATGTATTTTCCCCTTCAGCCAGGGAACATCAGCTTCATTGAGGATGCCCTTCAGTATCGCCAGGAGGCGATGAAGAGAGGGGATATGCAGCTACTGCTGACCCAGGATGTAGCCTGGAAGGCCTTTGTGACAGTGGCTGACTTAACCAGGTCACCTCCATGGGGCCCCAGGCTATGCCACCCAAACCCCTGCTGAGATGGTTTTCTCAGGGACAGATGCACCCCTTCGAATGTTTCCTGAGGGGTTGGGGAGATAGCTCAGGAGAACAAGCTCTTGCCTGGCAAACGCAAGGGCCTGAGTTCAATCCCTGGTTCTGCAGAAAGAAAGAAGAAAGAAAGAAAGAAAGAAAGAAAGAAAGAAAGAAAGAAAGAAAGAAAAGAAATTACCCTTAACTTTTCTCCCAGCACTTGGGAGGATGAGGCAGAAGGATCAGTGGGAGTTTGAGATCAGTCTAGGCTACAAAAGTGAACTCAAGGCAAGCCTGAACTGCATAGCGAGACTCTGTCTCAAAAAAACAATAAAAAAAAAAAAAATGTTTCCTGAGGTTGAGGCTGAAAGTTCGCCCTTCTGAACAGTCTCTGTGGGCTACTTCCTCCATAACATTCCAAACATCTTCATTGGAGGAAAAACTGCATACACCTATAAAATTCTCTGCTCTGTGATTTCTAGTAAGTCCTCTAGGATTTATGCATGATAGATCATATGGGTCTCATTTTACATAAAAAGCCAAACTGCTTTTCTTACTCATTTGACATTCATCATTGTGGTGAGGCAGATGTGCTTCATGAAGCTCTATGTGTGCATATAGCAGGGATAGATGTGGGCTCGCGGACTAAGAAGAGTTTTCAAAGATGAAAATGGAGCTTCAGATAGCTCAGCTCTATGCCTTTGCAAACAGAATGGACACAACACACAGGAGCTGCACTATGTCCAGCACGGTGACCAGCTTTATTAGCACTCTCTCTGAGGTCATGACCATCTTGGGCCTGACTCTGTGATGGCGGGTGGAAGTCTGCTGCTCTCAGTGACTGGGATAGGGCTGTGTGCTGTGGCTGCAATGACTAGTGTCACCACCACCATTGTGGAACCATTGAGCATGTCAATTAGCCAAAGCTGAAGCCAGGGGTCTGGTGGCATATAGCAAGGACACAGTGAAGGAGATGGCACAGTCTATGGGGCTCGGTGAACTCAGTGTTCTTCTCCAACCGGCGCAAAGCATCAATGCCTTAAAAAATATGAAGGACAACATCCATGCCTTGAAATTAGCCAGAGCTAACCCTGCCTTACTGGCCAATGATAACCACCTCATGAGAACTGGGAAAACCTTCTCATTCCAACACAGCAAGTAGCTACCAAAAGCCACCAGGAGCCATGCTCTAGCAATGTCCAAAGGCGCCGGGGTTATGGGGGCAGCAACTGCAGGTATCTTCCATCTGATGGATGTGTACGACCTTGTGCAAGACTCCAAACATTTACAGAAGGCGGCAAAGACTGAGTCAGCTGCAGAGCTGTGGCTGCAGGCTCTGACTCTGGAGAGAAAGTTGAAGGAGCTCGTGAAGATCCAGGCGAGACTGCGGTCGGGCTTGCCTCAGTTGAGCCATTCCTCTAGAAGTGCAGACAGAAGTCATGGGAGGTGTGCAGGCCAAAGGTACAGATAAGTGCGTGCATTTTATTAGAAGGGATGGAGGGTGGGATTAAGCCTGGAACTGGGTATTTAGGAGCCTGGCATTTCTACAGCTGAGCACAGTATGAGTGGGATTCATACAGACACCTGATCCAGGATACTTTAAACAACTGCTTTTACATTTTCATCAGTTAATTCCACCATCTGGGTCATCTCAGGGTTGATGCTGTTGTCTTTCCTATTGAATTTTCCATCCTCTTTCTAAGCCAAGTAACTTTTAGGATAGCCTGAAGTTATGAATGGCGTAGCCAAGAGGCTATGCATTCTATTATAGTCCCCCAGTGATTAGCTTTTGCTTTCGCAGGCAACTGACTTGACTAGCATTAAACAGGACACTCTCCTATCTGGGACAGGAAGCAGCTAAGGTCTCGTTTCTGGCTGCCCCTAGATGGCTTCATGCGTGCCCGATTCAGGGTTAGGCAGACACTGGGCTGTCTTTATACCCTGACTTCTCTTTTAACACCTTCCCCTCAGCCTCCCACAGTTCCAGTTGCCCTGGGCTCTGGCTTCTGGTTTCCTCAAGCCAGAGGACAGTGAGCACTCTCTCCGAGGATGAGATTTCACTTGACTGGCCATGACTCCAGCTGCCCCTGACCACAGAGCTGGAACCATGCAGAACTCACCCTGTGCCCATCATTTCCTCTGTACTTTGTCAGCTCTCAGAATTTCCCTCTCTCTGAGTAGTACTCCATTGTATAAATACACCACATCTTTTTCATCCATTCTTCAGGCGATGGGCATTTTGGTTGTTTGTAAGATTTGGCTATCACAAATTGTGCTGCTATAAACATGGGTACACAAATATTGCTATGATATGATGTTTTCAGTTTTTCTGGGAAAATTCCCAGTAGGAGGATAGCTGGATTGAATAGGATTTCTAGTTCTACTTTTTTTAAGGAGTCTTCATACTGATTTCCATAATGATTGCACCAGTCTGCATTCCCACCAGAAGTGGAGAAGGGTTCCTTTTTCCCCACAGCCTCTCCAATGGTTGGTTGATTTCTTTATAATAGCCATTCTCTCTGGGGTGATATGGTATCTAGGAGTTGTTTTAATTAACATTTCATGGATGGCTAGTGATATGGAGCATTTTTTCATGCATATATTAGCTTCTAGCATTTCTTCCTCCGAGAAGTGTGTGTTCATCTCAGATGGCCATTTCTCTTTGTGCAATGAAAAGAAAGATCTGTATTAATGATGTTTAGACAAGAAATCATGGCTGCATCTTATACCCTGAACAACTACGATGAAGACAACATTATGAAATATTTTATTTATTGTACAATAAATAAATAAATACAAATCTCTCTCTCACTCTCAGAGCCCAGAGGTGACTGTTCAGCATTTTGCCTGCAGCATGCGCTTATTACTTTCAGGGGAGTCAAAAGCACACCTGAACTTTTTTCCTTCACTTACTTGTTGTGTGATCCTGAGCAAGCCACTGTCCCAGCCCCTGCCTCAGTTTCCCTGCCCATGCAACAAGACGATACAGTAATTCTGTATCTCTTCAAAAGGAGCACAGGGCCAGAGAGCACACCACCCAACTGGCAAGTGCAAAGTCCCAAGTTCAATTCCTGGTACCAAAAAAAAAAAAAAAAAAGTAAGAAAAAGAAAAGAGAAGTGCATTGCACACTGTACCATGCTGGTTTCATCTAACACAACTCGTGTGTCCTCTGTCTTTCCTCTCAGAGCAGTAAGAGTCCAAGCTGCACCCCGGACATTTATCCATGTAAAAAAGTCCTTGTGGGAAGGAAGGTGAGAGTCCTTCTCCCTACCTGTGAAGCATGAAAGCTCAGGTGAGCAACTTGGAAGTCAGCCCCAGTTTCCTCCTCTCTCTGCCTCTGGGCCTGGGTTGTCCTGCAGCTGGTGCTCTGTGAAGTTTGAATCACCCACCTGGAGTTGACATGGGAGTGAAACACAAAACAGCTGAGCTAGGTGGAAATGTTACAGGCAGGGCTAGGCCCTCAAAGGAGTCAGTGCAGAAGATGAGAACACGTTACAGCCGTGGCCGGAGGCACATCTGTTAAAGGCCAAGTCTCAGATACAGATGGAATGACTAGGCCTATAGACCTGCCCAAGGGATAAGCAATACACTATACTGGATACTACCTGGTCCAATGCGGTCTAAATAGGCATCAGTCAACTGGATGGGCTGCCAGGACCTCCTGCCTGATCTCTTCCGAAAATGACCCTTGTTCTTTCCGCATACACACACTACATGGCCTGCTTCCCCACTGTATCAATATTACCTAAGCAGCTGTACTTGTAACCTTTTGGTTGATCACAGTTTTGCCCTATGTCTTACCTACCTCATGATTTCGTACCCATTTCATGATTTTGCTCCCCAAAACCTCCTCTATAAAGTGGAATCTGAGCCAACCCATTTCATGGGTCCCCACCAGTCTCTCTCAGGAACTGTTTCCTTCTCAATGAAGTCTCCTGCTCCTAACCTCCATTGTCCCTTAAAATTCATCGTTTGATTTTTGCAAAATGAGCTCGGTGTATCAGATATCATGAGCAGGTTGGTTGTTAATCTGCTTCCTTTCTGTCGTGTGGAGGCCCATCTCAGCTCTTTCCTGGTATCTTGGTGCAAGTTTCAAAGTCCTTTGGTGCCCTTCTTTATCTGTTTCTTTTTCTTTCTGCTGTTGCTTTTGACTGCTTCCCAGGAGAATTTCTTCAATCAAGTTTGTTTTTAGCTCCTTCTAGTCAGGATTAGCTAGAAGACCTAAGGAGGTCCCCAGTTTATCTTTCTCACCTACAAATCCCTATCTCTATATCACCTCCCAAAGAAAAGCTGCTCTTCAGATGCCCATTTTTAGAGCTGGGGCTGCAGTAGGGTGCAGGAGGAGCTGTGATGACAGCCCAGGATGGAGGAAAAACACGTGCGACCCCAGCAGGACCAGAGGATGTAGGGTGCGTGTTTGTAAGGGGGTTGAGGGCGGAGTTTTTACATTCCTTTCGTGAGGTTTCAGTTTCCCTTTCTGAGCTACAGTGAGATCGGGCCATACATTAGTGCTATGAGTCCCCCTGCTGGTGAGCAGAGGTAATGACCTCCAGATCTCTCTGGTCAGACATCCCAGTAGGCAGACCCTGGCGTATGTGGCTTCCTTCCGCACAATCCTCAAAATAACACTTTCTAGCAATTACTATAGTCAGGAACAGCGGCACGTACCCAGAACCCCAGCATGTCTGGAGGATGATACAGGCGATTTGGAAGTTCTAGGTCAGCCTGGACAATGTACTGAGACCTTTTTTCAAAATTAAAAAAAAAAAAAAAATTAAAGGGGCAGGAACGTGGGTCAGTGGTAGAGGGCTTCTATAGCACGTACAAGACACTGGGCTCAAGTCCCCATACAGAAAAAGGCTTTTCATTGTAGTAAAATATACATACGTGAAACCTTACCATCTTAGACATTTTAAGTGTATAGTTCGTGGGTTTCATTGAATTCAGATAGTGCCCAAACATCACCGTCATCATCCTGCAGAGTTGGAACTCTGAACCCTTTAAGCAATAACTCCTCAGTCCTACCCCCACTAGCCCAGCACATCTATGGAGTAAAATCAACCAAAGATAGCCTCAGTGTTAA
>PVKN010044508.1:0-10090 GCA_004027915.1 Capromys pilorides
TAAATAAAAAACAGTAAAACAAGATAACAGGAGGGTAACAATTTTTAATACATTATGTATTGTTAACTTTAAATTCGTTACTCAGAGTACAAGATATTGGTATTTAATTGTATAAACACTATTAGCACAAACCTTTCTTTTCCATATACTAAGAGAAACTAGTTTATATGTTCTATTTTCGTTTCCATTTTTTCATTCTCCCATCTCAGTTTCTCTTGCCTTTTGAAATTTCTTCTCATGTTACGGTAACTGTTGTACGTTTGGATATTATTTTTTCTTTTAGCTTCTCACACGAGAGAGACCATATGATATTTATCCATGGGCCTCTGGTTTCTTTCACTTGTGACTATGGTCTCAAGTTGCATTCATTTACCTATAAAAGTGTCCAGTTTATCCTTCTTTATGGCTTAGTAGCACTCCATTGTATAAAAAGACCACATCCTTTTTTATCCAACCCTCAGTTGATGAGCATTTGGGTTGTTTCCAAGATCTAGCTGTGACAAATTGTGTTTCTATAAATGGGTGCACATGTATCTCTGTGGAACAATATTCTTAATTCCTCTGGAAAATACCCAGAAAGCAAACAGCTGGGTCAAATGGGATCTCCAATCCTAGCTTTTTGAGGAGTCTCCACGTAGATTTCCACAGTGCTTGCGCCAGTCTTCACTCCCACTAAGAGTGGAGAAGGGTTCCTTTTCCCCCACAACCTCTCCAGCATTTGTTGTTGGTTGACTTCCTGATACTGGTCATGCATTCTGAGCTGGGGTGGAATCTCAGCGTTACTGTAATTTGCCTGTCTCAAATGACTAGGGATGCTGAGCATGTTTTTCACGTCTGTATCGGCCCATTTTTGATTGAAGTCTTTAAATTTAGGAGGTCTAGTTATTTTGAATTCTTTATACATTCTAGATAGTAATCTTTCGTCTGAGGAACAGCTGGCAAACACTTTTCCCTCATTGTGGGTTATCTCTTCCTCTCTTGGTGGTTTCTCTTGCTGTGAAAAGCTTTTTAATGAGCTCCCAGTTGTTGGGTCTTTGTGATAGTTCCTCTGTGATCAAGGTTTTATTCATAAAATCTTTGCCTACACCAATGTCTTCAAGAGTTTTACTTATTTTATCTTCCAGCAGATTTAATGTTTCTATTTTAATATTTAGATCTTTGATCTATTTCCATCCAGGTCTTACTACCTAGCTTCAGATGGTTAACTCAGGAAGAAAAGCTGGAATAAAGCCTTTGAAACTGGACAGAAACGGGTAAAAACCTCTCCTAAGTTACGCTTTCTTCTGTCTTTATTTATGTCATCGTTGTGAATTTCGCTTAGTAGTTTTATTTTCAGAGTAGCTATGGAAGCCAGGTGTAGTGTCACACACCTGTAATCTCAGCACTCCGGAGGCTGAGTCAGAAGGAGGACTGTAAATTCAAGGCCAGCCTGTGCTGTAAAGTGAGTTCAAGGCCAGCCTGCACTAGGTAGTGAGACCTGTCTCAAAAAGCTAGAACACACAAACAAACAAACAAACAAACAAACAAAAGAATAGCCATGGAAATAAGTGTTTCCTGTTATTATCCATGCCCCACCCCCCACACTTAGCCCATAGTCTCTTATTTTGAGAGAGAACCCGGTGCATGCTCAGGTGCAGTCCCTGCAGACCTGCTGTGGGTGCAGCTATGCAGTTCTGACTGGAAACATGGCAAGGCCAGGTGCTGCCTGCTCAGGACTGAGTTACTTTACAATTTGGACTGTCCACAGCGATGCTTTACACACACCATGGAGTCCCTGGGCAGAGACTGCTGTGTCCCATAAGAAATGGGGACAAGTGACGGTTGGGAGGGGCTGTTTGTGAGGGGCAGCTAAGTCTGCAGACAGAAATGCATTTTATGTGAACCATGTATACTTTGATTCCTGCCTTACAATTCTTAAAGAGGAAAATCAGACAAGTGTTTTGTGTTTATTCCTGGGGATCCAACCTAAAGCTTTCGCGCTAAGCTGTAAACTCTTTAAACATTATTAAACATTGTTATTTTGGTAATAATGTTGCCCAGGCTGGTCTCCAACTTGTGATCTTTGTGCCTCTACCTCTCAGAGTGCTAGGATTATGGACATTAATTTTTTTTTTTTTTTTTAATGAGAAGGGCAAGGCTGGGTTGAGCATTGTTCGGTACTCCTTAGAAGGCGGCTCCTCCCAGGTCCTCCACCTGGGAGCGGTGCTCTTGCGGAAGCTGTGGAGCAGCACTCTGGAGGAGCAGGACAGAGGGGAGGGATAAGACCTGAGGACCTCGCGGGGGCGGTTTGTACAGGGTGAAAGCAAGGTCTTGTGATTATGGGGGGCTGCAGCGCTGCTCCGAGGAGGTCCCTAGAGCTGTCCCTGGTGGGAATTTGGAGAGGATTTGGCTCAGCCTGACCTCTGCTTCTGCCAGATGATCTCAGTTTTGGCTTGCTTTTAAAAAATATATTGGATGTATTTTTCAGGACTGTTTGAACAGACTATAGGTCAAGGAAGCAACATCCGTATCTTCTGAGGAATCTTGAGGGACCTGAGGCTTGGTGTTTGGAAGCAGCTGCCATTAAGGAATGGATTTGAAGAACAGGGGCATGAATGTGGATGAGAAACGTGAAGCAAAGAATGAGCGGAGTCCAGAGAGAGAGCCGGAGGGCCAGGCTCAGGCTGGAGACCCTGTCCTTGTGTTCTGTATAGATAGATAGATGATAGATAGATAGATAGACGATAGAGAGATAGATAGATAGGTAGATAGATAGATAGACAGATAGATAGAGAGATAATGAAATCCATAGAACTTTTTTTCCAGTGTCCCCAATTTTTTTAGTTAATGTTCAAAGTGGAAAGAAAGAAGGTTCCTGTCAATCCAACAAATGATGGAAGGCAGATGTTTCCACAGTGTGATTTTAAAATACAATTAATGTTGATATCTGGGATTGCCCTTAACTTTGGCTGACGTGAGTTTCCTAGTAAATAGAAAAAGTATGATTTTTATAATAAAGGTGAAAAGGTGGCATACTTTTAAAATGTTTGGTGGCCAAGCAAAGGTACATAGGAAAAGTCATAAACTGTGTGTTTGACCTAGTTTGTGGTGGCTACCTGTATGTTTTGAAGTCTTAACACAGATGTGCTCTCCAAAAAGGTTAGTGAAGACCCGTATTGAACAGAGATCTGTCCAGCTGTGGGAGAGACAACTGGGGGTTTCTCCATGCTGGGAGAAATGGAAAGAATTTGAATAGCTTTAAAGGGCTGTTCCTACTACTGAAGAATTTGGTCTGCAGGAGTCTGATTGGCCCTACAGCTGAATGGAAAGTGTGGCTCTGGACTCTTTTTTTTCTGGCATTTTCTTTAGTTAAAAATTTAAAATTGGGGTGTGGAATTGATCCTGTTTTGGACCTAATGACAGGGCAGGGCTTCTCCACAGCTGAATAGAAATATCAGAAATGCATAGATCTTAAGTATAGTTTGGTCCATTTTGATGAATACATTTATTTATGCAGCCCAGCTCCACCAGTGTGTGGATCGTTTCCATCACCTCAGAAACTTTCTTCTGTTCATTTTTAGCCAACCATGTGCACCCACCAGAAACAAGCCCTCTTCCCACATTTTAACTATAGGTTAGTTTTAACTGTTCTAGAACTTCATACAGCTCGGACTCATAGTGATCCTTCTGTTTTCAGCCTTCTCAATGTTGGGATAAGAGGTGTGCACCACCAGGCCCAGTGTCGGTGGCCAGCTCAGTGTGCCAGGGGGCGAGGCTGGCGTGGCAAGTGGCCTCGAAGATCAAATCCTGGTGCCTGGGCTTGCCTAAGCAAGCTCAGCTTAATAAACCCAGCATACAGTAAATATTTCAGACTGGGCAGCAACCATTCAGCTGTGCTGTTGTTTCAGAAAAGAAGCTTGAGGTAATATGCCTATGATTGCATATGGCTGTGTTTCAATAAAACTTTATTTACACAAAAAACCAGGTGGCTATTGTGCAAACATAACAAGTTGATCTCTGATGATGGCTATTACCTTGTTTATTGGCCTTACTCCTTTTGACTGCTACAGAGCACGCCCTGTGTGGTTATTTCACTCTTCGCTTATCCATGTGCCTGTTGTTGGTGGATACCAGGTCATTATTAGTTTTCACCTATTAGAAATGAAGCTTCTGTGAATGTTTTTTTGTATAAAGGCTTTGTGCGTTGGAGTCATAATTTCTCTTGCTTAACGCTTCTTGTGTGTTCAAGTGTTGAAGAAGTTGCCAGGCAGTTTTGCCACATTATTGTTCCATTTTCTGTTTTTTTAAGCAATTATATTAATGTTCTGGTTGTTCCTTATGCTTGCAAATATTTGATATTTTTATTATTTTTTACTTTAGTCATTATCATAGATATGAAGACCTATCTTTCTTTTTTTCTAGTAGGAATTGAACCTACGGACTTCACACTGAGCTACTCCCCAGCCCTTTCACTACTATTAATCATATTTTAAAATGTAAAACTGGATCTCTCTATGTTGCCTAAACTGGGTTTGATCTTTTAACCCTCTGACCTGAGCCTCCCACAATTCTAGGATTATAGGCAAACACCAGCATGCCCCTCTCCTCTTATGGTTTTAATGCTGCTTTTTCTTTAAAAAACAACAACAACAACAACAACAAAAAAAACTTTATTTACTTATTTATATTATGACTGACTCAGCCTACCCTGCAGGTGGAGCTAGCCTGGCATGTGGTGCTGGGGATTAAACTGCAGTCCCTGCAGTTGCTTAAGCTTGCCTAAGCAGGCAGCTTTAGACTGCTGAGCTATCTTACCAGCCCATGATTTGAATACTTCTTGGTTGTTATAATCTAGGTGCAGGTATTTAATTTCTAGCACGGCTGGAGAGGATATCATCCTGCTGTTATCAGTCTCTCAGGCGTGAGTAGCGTCTCTTAACATTTAACAGGATTGTGTGCACTGTCTTTGACAGTGGTCTTTAAACATCCTCTGCTTTCGTCATCGGTAGGAACCAGATTTTACAGTGATCCCCAGTTGCCTTTTTAGGTATAATTTACTTGATAGGAAGACCTGGGAGGACATGTTGGCAGTGACGTCATTGCTGGTTTTGCAAATGCTAGAGTCCTTCCTCCTTCAGGGTCTGGAGACCAGGCTGGATCCCATTTCTTGAAACACTCAGTCAACTCTTTTGCCTGCCATATGGTTGGCTTTCCTGGGGGGAGGGTTGAGAGAACTGACCCACCTGCTCCCAGTTATTCTGTTGTTTGCATATGGAGTTAGTGTCAGAAAATAGCTTTCTTATTTCATTGATTTCTCTTTTTTGTTTGTTTCTTTTATAATAGGAAAGAATGAAAGCTGAGAAATTAGTTACAGAAATAGCAAGTGAATAATAAAATAATGTGTTGTTAGTCCATTTGCAGTTTAAAAAAGGAGTTGTTTACTGTTCTTGAGGTTGTATTGACAGAAAGCTCAGTTTTATTTGTGGCAGTGTGGGGTTTTGAGATGCAAAGCATTCTTATATCCAGTGTCTTACCCGGTAATTAGACCAACTCTATGAAGTAGTTTTGAACAATTTGGTGGTTTGGCTTCCATAGAGAAATAAATTTAATATAATATTTTAGGAAAACAGAAGGCTTGGGTTGTCATAGTCAAATAATGCTCTTCCTAGGAAGACCTCGTATTGCAACTGAAGGAGGTGAGAAGGGACATTTAGCATTTGGGAAAAAGAACTTTATTTGGAGAATTGTCCTGGATGGGATAGAATTGGACACTGATGTTGATGCTTTCTGGCAAGGACATGGAGTGGATGTAAGTGATAGCCTGATGCTGAGGGTCCACATATCCCTGGCCAAATCATTCAGCTTCTCTATGCTTTCATTTCTCCTGTGTACAGTTAGGCTCTTAACTATAATCTCTTTCTATCCCTCCTTGAACTTTACTCGTTATCTAAAGCGACTTCAATTTCCTCCATCAGCTCAGTCCCTTGCATTAAAGAGTGCTGCTTGGGTGGCGGGCACACAGTGGAGCACGAGAGCTCCCCTCCCCCCAGGCTCCATTATTGCTTTAGATGTATATAAGCCCTGTTGGGACAAGATCTTAAGGGACAAGACAATCAAGAGCTGGTGAAAGGTTGCATGTCTCAGTGCCTGAAACATGGATGTGACCTCTCTGTTACCACCGTACAAATCTTTAGTACCCAGGAGATGAAGTGGTATAGAAATGTATTAGCTCTGTCCAGGGATTGAGTGGCTAAATGGGAGGCATAATGGGAGATAAACACACTGACGTGTACTCCTTGTCTAGCTCTTGCTTATAGTGTTACAAATACTACTTCGTTACATTCTTATAACAACTCTGAGAAGTGAATATAGCTGTTTGTTTTCCATTACTATAATGAAACTCCTGAGGCAGGCTAGCTTTATAAAGAAAAAAGGGTTATTTATCTCACTGTTCTGGAAGATTAAGGGTGTGGATGGGACTGGCTTTGTCTCAGCTCTGCACAGCAGCGTGGCGGATGATTTCATGATGGGAATGCACGTGAGAGGCAGAGACCACATGGTGAGAAAGGAAGCCAGAGCCTGATCGGGGCCAGGCTCAGTAATGACCTCCACAGTGCCTCTCCTGTTAGTGATCACACCGCCACTTAGCAGTGCCATGCAGGGGACCAAGCTTCCAACAGGAACTTTTGGAGAACACACTCAGACTTAATCTGAACCATAATAGGTGGGAACCCTGCAAGACCCATTGTATGGATGTGACTTCCTAAAGTGTTCAAATAATGCACCCAAAGTGAAAGAGCTTGGGTATGAACCTATGCTGCCTAGCTCTTGGATTTGTCGTCCTCGCTGTGAATTAATACATCCCTAAGCCAGTGTTTCTTGGCGCTTGTGAGTGGCTCTCAGTAGCAGCCCTGGGTACCAACAGTGTAGTGAGCTCCCCTAAAGGAAGAGCTTTCACCTGGCATCACAGCGCCTTGCGTGAGAATTGATTACGTGTGACTCTGCATGGAGGGGCCCTTTGCAAGCCCGCACTTGGCTTCCTCTAGACTGCCCTGTGTGCTTTTACCATTTGCAGATCTTGCTTTGTCTCCTCTCCGAAATCATAGCCATGAGTTTGGTAACTCGTAACCACAAATACTGGGTGCTGGGTCTGGTGACTCTTGCTGGTGAGTTTTTAACCTTCAGATGTTCTTAGATCCCTTAACATATCTACACTTAAGGCAAAATCATGCTACCTAATAGTGTGTGGCCTTGAGTCTAGTACTTAACTGATTAGAAATCTTACTCTGAATCTCTAAAAATAAGAGTGAAAAGGCCAACTTGGAATGGATATGATTTGTGTTAAGTGAGAAGTAAGCACATAATTGCTCACAACTAACTACTGAGAATGGGCAGGGTGGCTTTCTAGACAGTGTTCCACAAGAATGGAAAGATTGTTCCTTCATCCATTATATTCAAGGTTCTCTGTTGTTCTTGAGTTTATCGGTGAGGCTGAGATAAAGCCAAAGCCTGAAACTTCTAGAGTTTTCTCTGACAACTGCTCGTTAACCAGCAGTTGTCAGATTAAGTAGCAGGCACCAGCAGTCTGTGACTGACTCTGACCCAGAGCTTCAAGACTAACCAGTCTCTAGTTCATGCGTCTTGGGGAGCTAGGTACCTAAGATTTTGATACAGACCATTCTAGTCTTGCTTCTTGCAGGGGATACAGGTGAAAAAAAAAATAAGTATAAAAAGAATTGCAACATCTGCATCTCATCCGGAAAGTCTCTGTGTTTCCTTTATTCTTGTCCCCTGTTTCTTCCTATTTTAAGTCTCTGTGTTTCCTTTATTCTTGTCCCCTGTTTCTTCCTATTTCAAGTCTCTGTGTTTCCTTTATTCTTGTCCCCTGTTTCTTCCTATTTCAAATCTCTGTGTTTCCTTTATTCTTGTCCCCTGTTTCTTCCTATTTCCCAGTCTGGTCTAAACAAGGTGTGAAGGATCCTCCATCTACATGCTGGCATTAGTGGTCTGAAGGTTAGCTGGCTTTAGAATGCTCTGGAAGGTTTGTAAAAACATAGATTGCTGCATGACACTCAGAATTTCTGCTTCATTAGGTCTTGGTGGGGCCTGAAGGTTTGCTCCTCTAAACCGTTCCCAGTGGTCACTGGCCCTGGGTTATACGTTGAGAACTCCTGAGTGAGCCAGCAGCCTCTCCCTCAGCGTAGCTGGCTTCGGCTAAGGGCTGTCTTTACTTTACACTTTATTATTCTGCTTGCACTCTGATTAAGTGGCTAAAAGCTTTACACCCACTTTATGAGGCAGAAGCTCTGATTTCAGAAATGATCCATTTATTTTTTCATGGGATAGCTTTTAGTTTGGTCTTGCTTAGACTGTGTTCAGAATACCACTGTTCTTCCTGTGGTAATATTAGAAATCTATGGGTGTGGATAAGTGATTAGAGTAGGTTGTTGAGTATGAGAATTCATAATCATCCATCCATCTGTCCATCCATTCATCCATCCATCCACCCATCTGTCCTTCCATCTGTCCATCCATCCATCCATCCATCCAGATATTCAGCCACCGACCCACCTTTCCTTTGCCTATCTGTTAGACTGTAGAGATGTATGTTGAAAATAAGGTCCTACCCCTATACTTGTAAAATTATGGTAGTATAATAAAATCTTCTATATCATTTCTCCCTGAAAACAAAGTGCATTTCTTGTTTTCTGGTGAATTGAGATAATAATTCAATCCATTCAATTAATATTGACCCTTCTTGTAAACACACAGCTCTTCAGAAAATGATTTTGAGAAATCTGCTGACTTCTTGAAGTAAAGGCACAAATGTCTTTAACCCCGTACCTTCTGTTGGAAATCTTTTTCTCCCAAAGAAGCTTTCATAGCCTCCTGGTGCTGAGGACTGGAAGATTTTTTCTGAGTAAGCACATTGTGCTTTAGAAAGCTCAGCCATCTTGCGAGGTTACCTGCAAGACCCGTGTTGGTCTCAGGAAGTCTGGCTAGTACCTCTGGGCCAGATATTTTTGGATGGTGTGTTTGCTGCTGTGAGCTCCCTAGCTAAGTTGGTCTGCACTGTGTGCTAGCAGCTATGCATGCAGACCCTCGTAGATAATTCCAGAATTCCTTCCTTGGGATTTGTTGGCCAGGGGCACATTGGCATTTATTGCTATGTAGGGTCATGATTCAGGCTCTCACATGTGAACCATGTAAACTGCTTTAATAGTTCTTAGAGGCCAGGTTTTAAGTGGTGTAATCACTCTGTGTGTCTCATCCTGCAAATGTGTTTACAAATTTGAGTTATAAACTTGTGCTAAAATGCCTGGATTATTTGCATCTCTTCTCATTCTAGTCCCATCTTTATTTAAATGTATGGGGCTTTTTACATGGTTGTAGTCATTATGGATGTTCAATTTTTCCTGCTCTTTTCCCTTCACATTATTTGGTAAATGTTCTTTCTTGCTCCTGCATGGCTCTGATGATCCTATAATAGTCCACAGTTTAATGTACCTTTATTGCTGTTCCTTTTTCCATCAGTGGATATTACGTCCTTTCTATTTTTTTTTAAATATAATGCATGCTCCTATATATACCACCTATAATAGAAAAACCAAACTCAAAGAAGCAAACTCTTCATTCTTCTTCTGAATTAGTTACATGCATTTTATGATCTTATATTTGTTATTCATACATGTTATTGCTCTTGCTATTACAGTCTTAATTATTCTTGATATAATTAGTCACATTTTCTTCTCAAAGAACTAAGCCAATTTAATTACTCCTCTGCCAAAATTGAGCTTAATAATTGGGCTTAATAATTTTTCTTGCTAATTTTTTTATGGTGCTGAGGATTGAACCTAGGGCCTTGTGTATGCCAGGCAAATGCTCTCCCCATGAGCTACACCCCAGCTCTAATTTAATTAGCTTTAAAGAATGTGCCTACTACTTCTATGCATGTTTCTTTAATTTCTTACACCAGTGAACCCATTTCAGTTATTGGCTTAGTAAATAAGTTGTGTGTTCATTGTGTCCTGGAGGCTGATGGAAAGTTTTTTCTTTTGTGTCATGTTTGTATGTGAACTATTTGTGTGTGTGTGTGTGTGTGTGTGTGTGT
>PVKN010044509.1:0-10060 GCA_004027915.1 Capromys pilorides
AGCGTCTTCCTGAGAGAAAGCAATTAAAATTCATATCACAAAAGAAATCAGGCTTTTTTCCATTCTAAACTGCAAAACGTGGTGTGGTTAATCAGAGCAATTATAAATGGTAACATCATTATTCAAGCTTCTATTTCCAAACGAAGTCATTTAAATGAATACATTTTCTGCCTTCAAGCAGTAGCTGCCAGTGAGCCTTTAAAAAGAAAAGAAAGGAGTTAAAAAGAAAAAACAAGCCACTGGTGCAAATCCTTGGAGGATGGGATTGAAAGAAACAGGGGCCGAGAGCCCTAGATCTAACCAGTTTCATCCTGTGACCTTGGACAAGGCCTCAGCTCCCACCTGCATAGCCAGGGGAATAAATGAGCTTGTTTTATGAGTGCTTCTGTCTCCGACATTGTGGATCTAGATTTCTACAGCATATTTTAAGATCTACTTTTTATATACATTGCATCTGTAATTTTACAGGATCCACAGACGTATTAAAGGCATTCTCTCATTCAAATAAAAAGACAAATTTTTCAAGAGCTGCCCAAGCCCCCTCTAAATGGCAACTGACTTCCCCCAAAATTTCAGCCTGTAGTGTGCATGGTCACTATACCCACAGAGAGGACATCTGAATGTTGGCATCAGCACCAGACTGTCCTGGGTTCAAATCTCGATTGTAACCAACATAGATGTCTTAGCTACTTCATCCTTATTGACACAAAGCACCTGAAACCTACAAGTTAAATAAACAGAGCTTTCTATAGGCTCATAGTTTGCAAAGATTTCAGTCCCTAACTCGCTGGTTCCAAGGCAGGATGGCCTGGCAGAGGGGTGTGACAGAACAGCAACAGTTCAAGGCCTGGCAGCCAAGAGGCAGAGAGGGGTCAGAGCAGTAGGAGGGACATACACTTCCCAGCCACACCCCCAGTGGCTCGCCTCTTCCCACCACAATTCGCCTCCCACAGTCACACCGGGCTGGAAGCCAGTGCGTGAATTTATCTGCTGCTGAGCACCACACACCTATGATCTTGTCACCTCCACAAAGCACCACCTCTGGGCACAGGAGGCTTTGGGGAAGGCATACAGATATAAACCAGGACAACAGCCTTGTGGTTCCTCTTTGGTTCCACTATACTTTAACACATTTCTTCTTGACTGTAGGTCCCTGGCTCATTTCCTTTTCTTAGAGCATTTATTTTAGAAAAATTGTAATTATAAATTCTTCCTCTGCCCCTTTGGAATATATGTGAATCTCCTGGCCAAGAAATGTCTTTAGCAAGGCCCTAAAAACTATCACTTTGAAACGCAAGCATCTGTCTTAGTTACTTTCCCATTGCTGGGGGAAATCACCCAGCACCCACAAGTTAAAGGAGGAAAGAGTTATTTGGCTCACAATTTGTAGAGGCTTCTGTCCATAACAGGCTGGCTCCAAGGACAACATGACAGAGGGATATGGCAGAGGAGGAACAGTCCCAGGCATGGAAGGAGTGAAGCAGAAAGCCTGCCTTCTTTTTGCCCCTTTATATTGCATTCAGGCTACAACTGTCTTGGTTGGTCCCACCCATACCCAGTGTGGGGCTTCCCCCTTCAGTAAATCCATCTGGAACTGACCCAGGTATCATACACTTAATCCAGTACCATGTGCCCAGCATCAGCCACCTTCAAAAAGCCACATCTATGAGTGTACGAGCTTTGGGAGGACAACTAGACATAAACCATAACAGCATCCCTACCTCGAAATCTCTGTGAGAGGATAGGAACCTAACTTTGGCATGTTATCTAACTTTTAAAATAATCTCCTTCTATGAAGGTATGAGACAGCTTACTTTTCATTTAGCAAGACCAATTACAAACACAAGTGGGAATGAGAGCTCCACCTTTTAAAAACCCTTCAGCCCTTTGTTTCAGCAGAGTGGCTTGGTTTCTCAAATAGCCTCAAATTATATTTTTCTTATCTGTTCAATTGATGCATTTTTTCCGTAGGCAATGCCACTTGTACAGATGTGCCTCTTTCAACTTCTTGAACCTCAGAGGCCTCACTCGTGAAAAACAAATATCCATTCCTTATATCTTTCAAGGGATGGATCAGAGCATGCATGTAACTGCCAGCACAGAGCACATAACCCAATGGTGGGTCACCATTGCCCACACTGGTGAGGGACTGACCAAGTCAATGACTTTGGCCAATGAGACATTAACAAATATGCCACAAGAAGAAGCTTTCAAATGGCTTGCATAGGAAGCTTACCCTTGAGTGGCTCTTGAAAGCCCGAGGTCATGCTGCAAATGACCCTGAGCTAGCCAGCCGCAAGAAAAGCTGGGCACCCAGTGGGTCTCCTGCTAAACACCTGAGGTTCAAAGGAGGCACTGTAGATATGACAGCCCAGCAGAGACCAAGCAAGCTGGCCAGAGTAAAGCCACCACTACCGGATCACACAACCACACATGTCATGAAATGACCATAATTTTAGGCCACTAAGCTGTAAGGTAGTTGATTACACAGAAAAACTAACTGGAAATATCAGTCTTTTATTTTGTGTTCATTTTCTTCTTTTCTCCCTTTCTCACAATGGCTTTTGGTGGTTGGCCAGGAAGTAGAGTGCTAACAAACAAGATAGGTTCTCCTATCTGGTATTTTTTCCAGCTGCTTCTAGCTCCACAGCCTGAATTAGACCAACAAAAACAGATACTGGTAAGCAGGTGTCACTAAGGCCCCCAAATCTTCCAATCAGGATGCAGAGGACCTGTCAAGCTTTACAGCATCACCAATACATGAGGCTCTTGCTTGGGGTCAGATACACCTGATGAAGGGGCATTCAATAGTTGAAATGCTAAAAAACAAACAAACAAAAAAAAAAACTGTCCTTAGATGAACTTGAGAGATGCCACCTCGGAGTTCCTGCCCTTAACCATTAGAACTCAATTGTTCATATTTGCGCAGTATCACTAGGTGACAAGCACTGGCTCCACGATGAAGAGACAGTAGCGACTAGGAAGTCATCCGTCTGTCCTCAGGCTCTCACAGTGTGGTGTGGGAAGCAGGCTACAACGAAGTAGACAAACAAGTAACAGAAGTATACCACATGATGAAGACTAGGGAAGAGACAAGCTGAGAGCTTGGCAAAGAGTGACAGAGCGAGGGAACATTGCAATCCATTCGGCCAGGTAAACAGGAATGATGGTCTCTGGGAGGAGGTGAGATTTGAAACTGGGTGCAAAAGTGTGAAGAAGTACTATGGCAGTAAGGGCCTTTAAGAATTCAAAAGATATGGGGCCAAGGAGATAGCTCAGTGGAATAAGTGTGTGCTTGGCAAGCTCAAAGTCCTGAGTTCAATCCCTGGTACCACCACACACACACACAAAAAAAAAAGAATTCAAAAGATGGCCAGTGTACACATGCTCTGATACATGAGGGGGGAGAGCAGTGAGGGAGCAGGTCACAGAGATGGCCTCCAGCTGTTCCCCGACATGAGCCACTTCTGTTCTTTCCGTCCTCTCTCATACCTGCCTCCTGAGGACATGCTCCAGTTGGTCCTCTCTGTTCTTCCATGCAGAGACGCTATTTGTCTGTGACAGGTGTGGTGTGGATTTACTTCTGAGCATCTCACAACTTACGGAGCAGACATAATCAGTGTGCCTCACACACCCAGAGGGATGAGGCAACCTACCTGTTACGGTTTGTATCTAGATGTCCTCCCAAAGCCAGAGGTGGCTGGCTCTAGGCGATGTCAGTAGGATTAAGAGTATGTGGTACTGAATTAGCCCATAGATGGGCTTAGCGCAGTTCTGGGTGCGGGTAATGCGAAGGTTCACCTTGGGTATGGGTGGCACCATCCAATCAGCTTGTAGCCTGGATGGACTAAAGGGAAAGGAAGGCTTCCTGTTTTTCACACAATGGACTGTTTGTCCTCTGCCGGCCTGCCCTGGAGCCAGCCAGCTACGGACTGAAACTTCTACAAGCTGCGAACTAAAAATAAACCTGTTCTCCTTTAACTAAGGAGTGTTGGGTATTTCGTCCCAGAAATGATGAAAGTCACTAAGACACTGCACAGACCAGATGAGAAGGAAGCTGGAACTCAGACTCCAGGCTGGTTCTGGTAGCTCCTATGTGTGGTCACTTCACCTCGGGGAGTGGGGGGACTTTATTTCTTCTGTTCTTTATTTCAGGCTTTCCTACCACCTCTCCTCTGTGCCTATTATTCTTCTTTTATTTCATGGACACCAAAGGAGGCCCTCAAATGCCTCCTCTTATGTATCAAGTAGGCTACTCTGTAGCCTGGCAGTGTCATGCTGACCTCTGAGTTAGAAATACAGTTCAGACAAGTTGAGAAAAAGCATATGGTGTCGCCTGAGGAAGCTTCTAAACACTCTGTTCATGTCATCATGCTGTTTAATCCCTTGATCAACCCCAGGAGGCCGAGTAACTTACCAAGATCACAGAGCTGCTTGGCCACAGCAAGCCACGGAGAGAGTCCAAGCACTATCAGGCTCTCTCACTCCTTGCCGAAGTTCCTCCACAATGCCAAGTTCACTGTCAGAGAGGCATCTCCAAGCTGTGAACAGCTTTGTCCAATAGCAAAGAAACTACTGGCTGAGTCCCTGGCCTTGTCCTGGGACAAATGCTATCTACTGGGTGATATACCTAGAGGCACTGTCTATATAACCTGTCAGAAAAGACCACAGAGATTTCAAGTCCTTTGGAGTCATTGCCTGGTGACTTCCTGTTGCACCCAAGGTCCATGTGCCCAACTTCCTGCCTTAGTTCTGGCAGTCTAGTTTTTGGTATCTGGACCTTATTTCATTTTCCTTGTTTAACATGGGCAGTATCCGGGAACACTAGCCCTACGTGCATCTCCCATGGGCCCTAATCTGCCTCCTTCAGCATTTCTACCTGATTCTCCCAATAAGATAGTTCCACTTGGTCTGAGTCTCCAGGACCCCTAGCGGGCTGGGCCTGACCTACCACTCACCTGGGCTTTACCCGTGGAACAACATTGTGTTCCCAGTCACGTGCACTCAGATAAAGACAGCTGCACTTTCTCATGCAATATCCATAAGTATTAATGGAAATGAACTTATTCAAACAGACACAAACACACAGCTCGTTAGGGTATAAGTAGGTATGTTCACACAACTATACATGTATGTGTACAAATGTGCTTTTATATGCAGACCACAGACACACATGCACACCCCTCTTTAATTCACAAAGAAGTAACACACAATGCCCAGAAGTCACCCAAAAGCCTAGGCAAGACTGAAATTGACAGAGCTCACAAAGAGGCAGACAGAAGAGTCCTGAGCACACCAGCTAAAAGGCCCCTGCTATTGTCTATCACAGAGAGGCTTGTAAAAAGCTCACATTATCTCTGACACAAATACAGCTCTCCTTTTTCAGTAGAAGGATTCCAATAAAGATAAGAGCTTTCTCATTATTCTAATGTGGAACAAAAACAATCTCCCCTTCCAAAATCAGCACATTGAAACAAAATATCTTTAATTAACCCTAAAGCTCACCATCCCCAGCTCATGATTCTGAGATCATTCAGCAGTCCCTGGCACCTTTTCTTGAACAGCTACTAAGTTCTTATGCATGCCATATTATTTGGTTCTCACAGTAACTCCCTAGGTTAGGGATATTGTTCATAGTGTTAGATATGAATAGATAGGACTGAAGGCGTTTTTAAAACTTGACCAAGTATAGAATCAGTGGAAGAAGAACCTAGATTTGTTTGATGCCTAAATCCATTCTATGTGATTGCAAGCACTGACATAAAGAGGTTTTTTTTTAAACAAAAAGAAGACTCAAGAATCATCACTAAAGACATGAATGAACATCACATGGCACACAGAGACAGCATAGGACAATGACAGAGAACGACAGGATGGCTTAGTTTAGGCAGCATGGAGAGTGGGTGTACTGTTGGCAGAATAGAGCAGAGGAAGAAAGCGACAAATTCAGGAAGATGGAATGAGGGATTTGAAGAGCTGAGGGTCATATGTATGTAACTCACAGAAGAGCCAGAATAAGAGTGGTCGTAAGAGAGAGGATGACAGGGAGATTTTGAGTCAGAGTCTCAACTTAGGAGCCCATGTATTTATTCCTTCAAAAGGCTTAAGAGTCCACAATGGCATGCAAACCTCTATACCAGCAAACAGGGATTAAGGAAATGACCTGAATAAAAGCAAGGTCCTTGCACTTGTGAAGCTTATGTTCTTGAGGTGAGAAACAGATCAAATACAATAAGTACAATTTTTTTTAAAAAAAGTAAATGATGTAAAGGCCAGTGAGATAGCTCAGTGGACTAAGCACCTGGTTATGCAAGTGCAAGGGCTAAGGTTTGAACCCTGGCACCACATGCCACACCAGCCCCGCTGAGCCAGGGATGGAGTTCAGGCATGGTGGTGCATGCCTGTAATCCCAGTGCCGTGGAGGCTGAAAACAGGAGGATCACTATAAGCTTGAGCTACATAGTGAGACCCTGCACACACACAAAAAAGTAAATGATGATGCAGGATAAAAATGGTACATTTTTCAAGCATGTTGGTGTACACCTGTAATCCCAGCACCTGGGAGGCTGAGGCAAGTAAATCGTCATGAGGTTGAGGCCATCCTGGGCTACAGAACAAGTTAAAGGCTAGCTTGAACTACACAGAGGCCCAATTAAAAAACAAAAAAACCAACAAATAAAAACAGTAAATAATGTGGGGAAGAAAAAGTGAAAACATGTATCAGGACTAACAATAAATTCAAGTGGAACAGAAGAACTCATTGAGAATGACACGAGAACACGGGTGCAGAGGTGGTGAGGGTGGGTCCCACAGGTGTGCAGGAGGACGCAGAGGTTGCAGGCATCCCTGACCGCCAGCACACAGGCCCTAGGCAGGGCATGTCTCTCTATTCAAGGAGCAGCCCAACAGCCAGGAGAGCTGGAGTGAATGGAGTGAGAGAAGTAAGCACAAGGTCTAAGTTCACCTCTGTGGACCATGGGTGCCTCACAAGATGACACAACAGAAAAATAAGACTAGTGCAGTGGTGTAGCAATGCCAGGCTCACTGATTATTGTTTCATTCATCTGTATAAATCATTCATTTCATGAAATGACTGGCAGGAAAATAAGGCTGCATATCATTAATATGACAGTCAACTAACACAGCATGAATATGAAGATCTGAGGCAGAATTTCACTGCACAGATGCTACCCTCCAGAGGCCATAGGTAGTGAGAGGACCCTCAAGTCAGACGCTTTCTAACAGAAGCACATACAAGAGTGCCGTGGGGTGTGAGCGCACAGATTCCAGGGCGTTTCCAGCTCTGCTAGGTCTCAGTGAGGTGCACTCATGGTCCCAGAGCTGGCCAGCTCCCTGCAGACTTCCACCTGCCCGTTTCAGGACAGCAACTGGCACTTGATGAAAATGGGTATCTCCCCCCAACCTTATTGTTTTGAGTTCCTTTATCACCACTCTGACATCCAGTTGGCTCCAACCCCAGCATTTTCCTTTCTAATGGCTCAGGAGGCAATTTCTGCGTTGGGCCCTGCCTAGTCCTAGAGGTCAAGTGGGGTCAGATGAGGTCAGCACATGGAGCTAGGGATTTCTAATTCAGATTCTTCCTTTATTTATTTGATACAGGGTCTCACTACACATCTGGGATTTGCAGTGATCTTCCTGGCTCAGTCTCTCCAGCTCTGGGATTACAAGCATGCACCACCATGCCTGGTTTGAACGGCCAGCTTAGTACAAGGCCAGCACAGTATGAGGTATCAGGGATCAAACCTCGGTCCTTTTGCTTTCCAGGCAAGCACTTAGACCGCTGAGCTATATCCCCAGCCCTCTAACTCAGATACTATGCTAAAGAAAACAACAGCAATGAGTCAGTGATTCTACCACGTGCCAGACATTGTGTTGAATGGTTTGCATGGATTATCCCATTTGAGGCCCATGAAACTCCTCCAAGGCAGACAGCACTCTGCATTTCATTGTGCACACAAAACAATTAGAGCATGGACAGTAGGTCGCCTCCACATACAATTGTGCAAATAGCTAATTGCACCTGAAGCTTGCAAACAGAAGTGGACAGTGGAGGTTTCATGAGTCTAAGAGGCTGGAAATAGACCCTCCTCTGTCAAAAGGTGACCCCATCCTCCACTGCATCCATAGAGAAGTGGCTGCTATGGCTCCTGGTCCCTGCATCCAGGTAGCCCTGGTGGGAACAGAGCTGTACAGGCAACTCTCTTTGGCAGCCCCAATCCTAATGCTATCCTGGGGTATTAAAGGGACACAAGAAGCCACTGAAACCAGAACTGTTGGTGCAGTAATTGTCCTCTCACTCTGCTACACCACTGCATTGCCTCCTCTCTCTGTCACATGTTCCCACAGCCACCAGTGAGGTCTCCCCACAAACTCCTGGGAGAATCTGCCACCACCCTGCTTCCTGTCTGCTCTGTCCCCTAGGTATCCATCAGCCTCATATGGAGATTTACACTTAAATCCACTGACATTAAATAAAATTTAAGATTCAGTTCCTCATTTCACTAGTCACATCTCAAATGTGCAATATCACCTGTAGTCTGTGGCCATAATCCTGGAACACATGGACAGACTGCGATGGTAGAGCTGGCTTCCGGAGGACCTCGGTGGCCCCTGCTTGCATTTTTAGTGTCCCCTGGTGGGATAGCTTCTCCCGCCTTGTGCTCCAGCCTCCTGCCCTTTCTTCAGTCTTTCAGTGTCCAACACTGCCAACTTGGGGCACACTGCCTGCCCCTCTCCCTCCCTTTCCAGGCTCCCTCCTCCATATCCTTTAGGATCTTTGAATGTTTCACTTTCCTGACACCCCCAAGTCTAAATTTACACAGGCAGATAAATAACAACCGCAGTCATCACTGTAATCTCTCCTTATTGTCTGACTTCCTGTTTGTAACACTTAATAAGTTGACAGCACTCGCACGCTGAAATCTCACACATGTGGCCACTGGATGGAAGATACACGGTCTTCTCCATGGGACCGCTTACTAAGCAGCAGCTGGCTTCCTTCAGACTGGGCACTGACAGAAGCAAGACCACTGTTGAGACAGCAATGCTGAATTATAACCTAGGCATGGAAGTTACAAACCCCCACTTCTACCAAGTTCCACGGTCACTGCCCTAGAGTAACCTCCCGGGGAGGTCATGGGGTTAGAGGACCAGCAAGAGGACTCATCAGGGCTTTCTTGGAGACTGAATGCTGCAAGATGTCTGTCTTGTTTGTCACTGTTCCCAGAGTGGAAGCATAGAATAAGTGCTCCATAAATAATCCTGAAACAAAGGACTAAGTGGCCTTCTCTCTGATGGATCTCACTGTCCTCACCAGCAAAAGCAGGTTATTAGATCTGAAAATAGTTCACACTCCTTCTCAACCGTAGCAGCCTTTGGTCCACTGGAATGGTACAGTTTCTATGCTTATGTGGTACCAAGTGGTGACATTTAAGTGAAGAGGTATAGATCTGTGGTCCGTGGGGCTGCTCTCTCAGGGACATGATGCTTCCTTCCCCTTCACTTGGGTGTGGTCCAAGCTTCCCAACACCCAAAAAGACATAAGCAGCTCTGCATTAGATCTCAGCTGCTGACAGGTTCATGATGGCCAGTGAAAGCATGCACCCAGTGCTCCGAGAAAGCACAAACACGGGGTTGACAAAGCCACTGACTTTCTATAAGATGCTTCTCCAAATCAATAAACCAAGAAGGACAGTGACTGCAGAAAACAGAAACCCCTAGTCAGAGCCTGTGACTGAGTCTCAATTTTATCAAAATGAGCACTAAGGGCCAGAGAGATAGCTCAGTGGCATAAGCACCTGCCTGGCAAGCAGCAAGGTCCTGAGTTCAACCCCCAGTATCAAAAAATAAAATAAAATAAAATAAAATAAAGAGTGCTAAATCTGAACCCCACAGGAAAAGAATAAACTGGCAGATTCGATAGGAAAAAAGGCAAGCGTCCAATAAAGTAACAAGCTCCCTATAACAGGTTCCAATGCATGTGAGCATCATGATTTTGGAATATTAATAGTTATCTTGTTTGCCACCTCATTATTGCAAA
>PVKN010044510.1:0-10078 GCA_004027915.1 Capromys pilorides
CATATTTGGGACCAATGAATAGGTTGAAATATTGCTGCTGCTCCCATTTTAAGAAAGTTGTTCATTTCACTGCAGCTAGTAGATCCAGACTTCCAAATCTCAGGGAAGACCAAGATCCTAGAACTCTCTTGTCATTCTTCTTTCTGAAGCAGTCATAATATTCAAATGAACAATGAGTTATAGTGCCACCATAACTCCACACAACCGAATGAAACCAGACAACTGCAATTCTTACATTAAACACTCAGTTTCATAATTCTATATTTCTGCTATACATTCAACACACTCAAAACGTTCAATTTAAAGAATACTGAATGCTAAGTTCATGCTTAATCCTCTCATATATGAAATTTGAGTAAAAATTTAATTGTATTACTCCGAGGACGCTTCTCTATTCTAACCATCTTAAAGAGGTATAATTCCAGTTATCTATGTGGGAAATGCAAATTTAGAATTTGTAAGTGAATGTGGACTTCATTTTGCATTTTGGAAAAATGAGCTATTTTGATGTCACTCTGTATCCTCCTTGGCTAAATAAAACTGTGTAAAGCAGCACTTCAATCTGTATTTTAACACTGTGATATAGTAAAGAAACATAAAAACAAATGTGCTTACGAGTGCAAGTGTTGCACTCACTGTAGAATTACAATCACCACTCCAGCTAGTTCAGCTTTTAAACGCCACTGATTTCCAGAGGTTGCTGTTTTCTCCCTGATGTCTCTCTATGGTTGTGCCCAGCTGTTCCTGTTATTTAAATGTTTGATAGGAAAATACCTGGAAATAAATGACTTCCACAGGGAAATGTGTTGCATACTTGCCAAAAAAACAAATAACTTCCCCCAAAGAAGAGGCACATGAATGGCTAAAGGGAAACAATTTCGTTACTGCATTTTTAGTACAAATGGTATGTTATGTATTCTTTAGACAGAGAAACTCTAACTTTTATGAAAATCTTAATAAGAATGCTATCATCAATTCACTATTCTTATTTTAATCCATTATGAATGCTATGATTGACTTTAGCTAGCTTTTGCCAATCCTCAGATCTAAAATATATATGGCTAATGCATTAAATGTGAAATATGTAATGCATACTTTCAAAAATCCATTGTGGGGGACTGTAAATTTTTTAGCTCTGAACTTAACACTAAGCCCCTTTCTCACTGATACCAAGATAATAGCCTGCAAACTTTACATTCTTTCTTGGAATTAAAAGCAACACATAAAGGGCAAAGAGAAGACAGATTGCAAAGAAAAGTAACAGTGCAGTGTGATTCTAGGATAATGTGGCTTATTCCAAGCTTGGTATGAAACATCCCCTTGTCCTGCTGGTATAGGACAAAGCCAGTTGTGTGATTCATTCATAAGCACACACACACACACACACACACACACACACACACACACATAACACTGATGCTGAATGTGTATACAAGTCCCATAATCTGTGGAAATATCAAGGAGTAAATACAGCAGATTGCTAATGATAGTTTCTGCTGGAGATTAGAAGTGGAAATGAGGTGAGACAGAAATTATATTTTTACTTTGTGGGCTTTTTCAATATGTGTCACATTTACAATAACCAATAAAAAGGAAAAGAACTGATTTTGCTACTGAGAGCCTTATTATGAATGTTTGGCTCATGGCTAATAATTAGGCCACTATCCTCGGCTTCATAGGTGATACCAGGTTTTCTTGGGTTCCTTGTGACAACTCTTAGGTTGTAAGTCAAGTAGACCTTTTCATTCTACTGGCTAGTGCAGTGGGCTTTCACCAAGATCCATTAAAAGCTTGATTCATTTCACAAGGAATAGAACCCAGGCTTCTAAAACTAAATGAGCAGTTCTTTCTTCTATATCCTGCCCCTAAAATAAAGCAACCAATTTTGCTGGAAGCTTTTTGTTCCAAAAAGGCTCAATAAGTGCTGAAAATGTACCAGGCAGAAATGAAGTCAACGGGTGTTTCAGAGAAGCCACAGGCTAAAATGGAACAAACCTAGCTAATGATTTTAGAGTTTAACACCGGTCTACTAAGGTTTACAACCTCAGAGTATGTTGAAGAGGTAGTCACTGCTGCAAACTTGACTGTTTTCTTAAGCTCTAGTGAGCTATTATTATGTGCTTTGCACCTTCTTATTTCAATTAGGCATGTATTTAAAATCGTTGATTAGGTCTTTCCTCCTCTTTTTCATCCTGGGCATCCTTTGTTCTGCCCTTTGATTTTCTGTCTCACTTTCAGTCATGTAAAGCTTTATTATATCTTTACTGCGTAATTATTCACTGTGCAATTTGTGTTGTCTGTGGCTATTTTAAAATAGTCATAGTATGTTAATTGCTTACTTAGATAACAGATCTCAGCAATAGCATGTTCTGAGGTTAAAGTATCCCTCAAGTTTATCCCTCAAGTTTATTATGTACCAAATATGTCTCAACCATTCATGGGTATTCTCCACATTGCCACACTACAAAATACCACAAATATCTCTGCCTGCAAAGGCACAATGCAAATACAAGCAATTCCAAAGTAGTAATTATTTGTAATGCAGTAGGTGCCTAACGATATACCAAAATGGTGACATGGCTATATACACACCAATAGCATGATTCTTTGAATCATAGTCATAGTCTAAAACAAAGAAACAAAGAAAAGGGAAAGTTACGAGGCAAGTTGTGGGCACTGAGGATATACTGAGTGGCAATTGCAAGGTTGTGAGTTTGATTCCCAGAACAACCAAAAAGCCCGCTATTATGTACTTCCCCCTATAATAATAACATGGGTACAAAGGCATATTTCACCACAAAATACTGCCTAAGGTTTTGAGGAATGCACAAGCCAGCTAGAGGCAAAGACAGAAAAAGGATGCTTTTTAGTAAAGTATGGTCCTGAACATCATTGCTCTGACAGGGATGAGCAAGGATGACTACATTTTGGTGTGTTGAGGATGGAACCCAGGATCTAAAAAGTGTGTTTTAAATGAGAGCTGGTTAGAAAGCGTCTTTCTAGGTAGCTAGAAAGTGGCTTACTAAGATGAAGCATGAGATGAAGATCTAATAAATCGAGCTCAGACAATGGCATTGGTGAATGAAGGCCATTTCTAAGCAAGCAAACTTTCTTTCCTTTTTGCTCCTGTACCTCATTTAAAAATGTCTATTTGTCAAATTCAGTGTAAAGTAACTACTGAGTGCTTTTAAGAATTCAAGTTGATAGAGGAAAATATTACCTCACTTTGAGCTTTAATATGAACATGCAGAGCACCCGGCTTTAATGATGACATTACATTATGGAGTCTGAAGAGATACTAAGGCAGCAATCACGCATGAGAGGATTACAGCCCGCGGAGGCCGGCAGAGATCTGAGAGCGTGCTTGGCAAAGCCAACATCTTACACAAGTTTTATGCCTTCAAGTTATCTAGCGAAGATTAGCAAAATGGACCCAATAATGAGCTTTTTCTAAAAAACTGAAGGATTTTAGCTATGAGCTAAATTTCAAAAAAGTACATTTCATATACCAGAACCTTTGTAGAAGTTTAGTCTGAAGTTATAGACCTGGAGCAGTCTAATTTAACTGTGCTGTTAGAAAAACTGTAGCAAAATTATAGTCACCATTGCCATGCTGACTCAGGAACATGATATTTAGGAACATAATTTCATAAATAGTAGATTTGAATAATACCTGTTCAACTGATTATCACTGTAATCTTCCTGAGATGTTTCTGTTACCTTGGATGAATAGAGTTAACCAACCTAACCAATATAATCAATTCTAGGCTTGTCTAGATTAAAGTCAGTAAATCAATGTTTTTGGATCGGTAAATATTTTAACACTTTCTCAAAGTTCTTAGTTCCATTTTGGTGTCGTTAACTCACAAAAGCATATGGGAAGAGTTTCTAGCCAGTGTATTTACTTTATCACACAGTGGAGTCCACTGTTTTGACACAGAGAAGAGCAGTTTTCTTTAGAACGTAGTATTAGCATAATTGCCTTGTAATACAGAAAAAGATAAAATGAAAGCCATACAAATACTAGAAGAAAGCGGGAATGAGTTTTGCTGTCAGCCAGGACTAGAAAAACCATTGCTTAAATATAACTCAAAATCAAGGAATACTATTTAAAAAGTGGGAATTTACAGCACACTAAGCAGTTAATATATAAAGAGCACCTAGAAAACAAGAACATTCTAAGAGAAAAAATGGACAAAGCCATACACAGAAATTATACACACACGCTCTGACAGGGATGAGCAAGGATCACACACACACACACACACACACACACACATAAAATATGGTTTTTTACTCAAAGCAAGAGAAATGCAAACACTCTCAAATACAATTTAGCATTGTCTGCTAGGGAAGTAGCACTGACCATTTACAGGTTGAACACGTTTTAAGAAACTCTAGGCAGGAAAAAAAAATGCATGGCAAGGTTAAGGAACAAAAACGAAAATGTCGCTAGCAATGAAGAATGGCCTGATACCTGCTGTGGTGGCCGCCTCGATCTTCAGCTTGCTGCTCTGGGGAGATGCTTAGACTAGTGAGCGCAGTCCTGGGAGGGGCAGGCAGGCTCGCAGGGGCCCTGGGCTCTGCAGCTAGGCCCTGACCCCTTCTATCCAGCTCTTCTTTCCTCTCTCTGCTTCTCACTCCCGTAAGTTGAGCAATTTTTCTCTCTGTTATGTCCTCTGTCTTGTTTCTGCCCTGGAACCATCCAAACGCAGCCAGAAACCCCTGAAACTGTGAGCTAAGTGACACCGCTCCTTTAAATAGTGTGTGTAGGGTAGCTGGTCACAACAGTGGGGATGGGCTGAGAATATAGCTATTGAGGGAGGTGTGGCGATGTATAACATACTTGTACCAACATTTAATTTGGAGAGCTGAGTTCAGTGATGGGATGAAATTAGCTTTATAATATAGACCACAGGAGTCCTATCTAAGAAAAAAACCACATCTAAAGGGAATCGAAGCAAAGTCAAAAGCGAAGGAGAGCAGTAGGCCTAGCCACCAGAGCAATTAACCACCCAGAAAGTATTTATTTCAGATGAATTCAAAAGCTGGCAATTTGACTAGTGGGATATATCCTTAGGGGAAAGCAAAATTAAGACATTTTAAATTCTTTTGCATAACATTGGTTGTAATAATATCAACAGTGTTCATCTGCAGCTGCTATATATACACAGAAGCATGATAGACTCATGCAAACATCATAGGCTAGAGAAAATGATTTTAATCAAGGTCTAATTATGAAATGCATATAGATAGTAAATCCAACCATTTAAAACCCCTCTAATTCTGAATTAAAATTCAAATTATTAGTATGAGCTGTAATGATTTTTAGCAAAGATGCCCAAGGCAGAATGACTATTCAAAGCAATGAACAAAAAGCATTTGTCTGATGATGGTGACGGATGGCCTGAGTTAGGAAACATCACAAGCCTTAGAAGTGGACAATTTTGGACAACACACTTAGGAACTTGAGCACCTGGGACACCGTACTCCACTGAGAAGTGTAGACCACAACTTTTTGCGCACCCCACCCAGCAGTCTCCCTGCATTCTGCCCCCCACTTATCGCTTGGCTTCATCACAAGGGAAATTGGAGCCGGTGCCTCTCCAGAGGGAAGTAGGAATGAGTGCCATCAAATTCAGTCAGCAACCACAAACCTGGGTGCAGGGACCACTTTTGAAGCACAAGAGAAACAGTAGAACTTGGGTAAACGTGGAGCCGGAACTTCTGAAGATTAACACAGTCCGCTGTGAAGAAGAGCGCCTGCAATTAGTCATGTTAAGTTGCCAAGGCGCTTCATCAGCATGAGCCCTCAGCTGCCCCGTGGCAGTGCCAGGGAATGTTATTTTTACTCTTACAGTTGCAGCAAGGCTCTAATTACCGAAACTGCCGATGTCACCTTAATTACAGTTTTATTGAATGATCACATTGGGCATGGCTGTATGATGTGGGAATTTTTTCTGCATAAAATACAGCAGAGACGTGGAGGAGGAGAACTTTATCTCCTAACATATTATCACGCAGTTCATGGGGGCTGCATGAATTTAAGAGAAGTTGGCAAAGAGCTCCAATTTATAGGGAATGTTGTTGGCATTTAAATTTGGGATCTGTGGTTGAAAAAAAGGTAAGAAAACGGTGCACTTTAAAAATACATAGTCATACTTCTACAGCCACTTATTATAGGAAACAAGAATCATTCACGCTTGCATTTCTCAGTACATAGAAATCCATCAGAGACACAACCACACTGTGTGGGAAGGCCCTTGCATGTCCTCACAGTGTGTGCATTTTCTGAAGATTCTCTGCAGGACTGAACTAGGTGAACCCCAGGGCTCGAAATTCAAGAGTGGGAGTAAGTGACACAAGCATGCCTTAGCTGCACATAAACAGCTGGGCACTAAGCAGTCCCCGAAACGGTGTGACCAGAGTGACCGTAGCCAGGAGGGATTCATCAACACAGGATTACTGATGGCAAGGCAAGCCATAAAAGGCTCAGTATGGAGTCTACCTTAGGAAATATCTCCTTCCCCTCGTTCGTTCTACTAACAATGACAGGGGCACAAGGGAGTCCAAGTGTTCCCCAATCTCACAGCAATTCTGAGACACAGTGTGATTCAGGTTGAAAGCTTGAGCAACCTCTAGGAGAAGAAAGTGGAGAAGCAGTGTGTGCTCCTGCATGTGTGCCTGTGACAGAGGGGCCAAATACAGTCAGGTAACCTGTGTAAATATTAGCTCCAATAGGTGCTAAAGGACAGCACGATGCACACATGGGGTGATGTGCTATGTAAACAGAAGACAGCGATAGGGCAGAGGAGAGGTCTTTCAAAATGTGGATAACAAGAGAAGCACACGAGAAGCAATTTATCGAGAAGGACATTCCTGGACTTCAAGTGACAGTGGGAAGCCCTTTCAGAATTCTTCCAAAAATGTGATTTCCAAAGTACGCACCCAAACTGATATTGTTGATCAATCTTGCTGCTAAACGCAGGAAAGATTAGAAGTTGAAAATGCTAGAGAAAGTAGAAATAGGGCTGGCCACTGTCAACCAGATGTATGACCGGGAAAAGAGGAGTCATACTCAGGGGCAGAATAAATGATATTCTCTGAGGAGTTGACTCCATATTCGGGGGCAAACATATTATTTTTTAAAAGTCCGAGAATGCAGGTTTATAGGTCAAATAAAATACTGGTGGTGAAAATGTGGATTTTGGAAGAAGAAAATAAACTGTACCTCTAATATATTTTAGCTGATAATAGGGTTTCCTAGGTGAGCATATAACAGCGAAAAGGAGAACAAAAACTCAATTATGGCATTAATGATCTGGACCTGATGTAGAAATATGTGTGACTGAGCCAGCCAGATAGCTTAGCAGGCTAAAGTGACTGCTTAGGCAAGTGCAGGGGACCAGGGTTCTATTCCCATGCCATGCTGGTCCCACCTCCACAGAGCGCTGAGAGGGGGACTGAGACTGGGCATGGTGGGGTGTACCTGTCATCCCAGGGCTTGCAACAGGAGCCCTGCAAACAGGCTGCAAACAGGAAGATCACTACAAGACCAGTCGTATGCAGTGAGACCCTGTAGACCCTGTACTAAATACACACAAGAAATGTGTGAAACAGATCACTATATATTGAACACAAGATTTTATCTTTAAGAGAATAAATTCCTATACCCAATGAAACTATGGAATGTCAAAATTTAACTTGGTCAAACAGAGAACCAGAATCTTGGTCAAAATATAGTTTATAATTGACTAGTAGCTGTTAAAAAAAATTGGAAACTGATAGAAGCATTCCTTACCCTCATGTGATCCTAAGGAATCATCTTTGAGATGATCAGCTGTCCCCGCCGCTCCATGAGGCTAATGTTACTCTTTATGGGACATAAAGCTGCCTGAGCATCAGGCTTATAGCAGAAGGCAGCTTGAAGAGACATATTTGCCCTGCTTAAGCCTTTAAAATCTTATAAAAATAGCAAGTGCATCTCATCTGGCTCCACTGAAATAACATTCCTAAAGAGAAAAAAGCATTTCAACGAGGCTGAAAAACAAATGCCTCCCCAGAGGTTGGCCCTCACTTTGCAGAAAAGACTTTTTGTCAAAGCTCTTGGGGAGTTTTATGTGGGACCAGATGGGGCAAATTTTTCCTTTTATTGCCTTCACCTCTAATTGATGGGTATCCAGGGAGAGCCTGAGTCGTAAAATGTGTGAAAGCCTCACCATCCACACTCTTCCCAGTTCTTTTCCAGAGGTTTATTTTCAGGAAGCCTACGTCGCTGACATAAGTGGGATCGATGCCACTAAAACGAACAAATCGCCTTGCAAATCACCACCGCTCATCGCTATGATGAGCCTCCTCTTAATCCATGAAGGATTTTATGGCTGTCTACCTGTCTCTATGGAATTTAGATTGCTGCACTCGCAGGAATATTTAGGTAAGTTGAAGACAAATCCAACCTCTTAAGATCCCTGCAGGAAGCTGCTCTTAAAAGTCAAACTTTGTCCACAGATTCTACCTTGGGAGGCAAGTTTGCCTACTTAGATCTACTGCCTGCTACTAGAGAGGGTTATCTGATGATAGCCCCTGTTATCCCTGTGATTCAAGCCAATATCTAAAGGAGCTGAAAATAGTTACCATTGGTACCCCAAGTCAGCATAATAATTGGGTATGGTGGGAACTGAATTTTGCTATGTAGTCCAGCCTAGCCTTAAACTCACTAAGTAGCTCAGACTGGCCTTGAACTCATGGCGATCCTTCTGCCTCAGGTCCCCAAATGCTAAACTTATAGGTATGTGCACAGTAATTTGTATACATGACAGATGTGGTAATTGCCACTACATGTTGAAGTTGTCCCATTAACCTATTGATTCTGCCAGAGGAAATGCTCCCTGCCCCTACACGGAAGACCCAATAAAAGTATTGGGCAAAACAAAGGAAAGGGAGGTGAAGAATAAATATCCCACCTTCTGCCTTAGTGATGTAATTCTAAGATCTGCACTAGATCCTGATGTTTGCCAACAGTACTCATTGGCCCTGGGCAGGTGAAAAATCATTCCATGAACATAGCCATGATTGGCATTTCCTCCCACCTTCACTTTTTCTTATTCCTGCTAATACTTTCTGGAATAATATCCCAAGTAAACTACTCACAATGAAGGTCTGCTGTGTGGGGAAACGGAAACAGCTTCTTGCAACACAAGCCCATGGAAACTTAGGTAGGAATCTAGCAGATCAGAGAAGACAGAGCCTGTCTGACTCTTAGTCACTGCTCTGATTATGCAATCTTGAAAGCAGAGCCCATTATAGGGGCTGAACATATGGGCTCTCCTCTGGGCTCTCTCCCTTCACTCCAGGGAAGAGTCTGGTGGACACAGCTGGAGTGTTCTGCCGAGTACTCCCTTCCCTCCATCTCTCTCTCTGTCCAGCTGCTGTGGGTAATCAAAAACAGAACATGAGTGTATTCTCCCACAAAGAAAAGCAAGGCAAGTGTTTTGTCTGCCAGTAGGAGATCATTCTTTGGGACAGAGCATACATTTCAAGTTTGCCTGTCCACAACATTCACATCTTCCTGGAACTCATCCTATCTCCCTACTTTCATGGAATTTCAAATTTGAAAACTTAGGTTCGTTTCCATTTTGTATTTCATCAATCAAATGAAATGTACACAAAGGCAAGGCTGATAACCTTTATAGAAACTGAAGGAAGTGTTTCTAAAGTCTCCAGGCTTCGCTAGAAACAAACAGAAACACAAAGAAGTATCTCTAAACCAAAGTCTCCCCAACAGATATTTTCTGGGCACATCACTTCCTCCATCATCTGGAGACTCTCCATCTATCAAAGAAGGTAGACTTCCTGGTAGTTGCGTGGCAGTGGAATGGACAGTGGGGTAATTTCAATCCTAACCCCTGCTTAAGTCCTGATTATGTCCTCAACAACAACCTGCAGGCCACCCAGCTCTGTCTTCTTCCAACTCTTTCCCCTCTGGCTGAACTTCACAATCAAAGTAAAATTTATCTGCTTAATTTAATACCCGCTTCGCTCAATTCATTTATCAATGTGTGGTTGATTTCTTTCTACA
>PVKN010044511.1:0-10087 GCA_004027915.1 Capromys pilorides
CCCCAGAGGATGCTCTGTGAGTTCACCATGCAGGCACTGACCCAGGGAGTGCTCTGCAAGGTTCCTATGAGCTAACCCGAAGGAGTTTGGCCTTACCAGGAGATGCCCTGGGGCTGAACAGGACACAGAATGACCCAGGAGATGATCTGTTAGGTTCCCACAACCTAATTCTTACTCCTCCTGCCCACAGACCCATAATGGGAAACACCTCATCCATTCTATATGACTCTTGGTTAAATGCATTTTCAGACACTGAGATGACATCAACCCCCTCCCATTGGCTACCTTATTTCCAACTTGCATAGTCAATGCCCCCAGGAGATAAAGACAACTTCCTGCTAGGTTGGGGCCTGCCTACCATAAGGCCCCAGACATAGGAAACTAAACGTCTAAGCCTGCCACCATCCTGCTTTTTCCAGAAGTGGCAAGCGTGGATGATACCATCTGAGTTCAGGTCCTTTTTGTAGTCATGGATATTCAGCAATGCAAGAAAAACACTAGACAAATCTTCTGAAGATCCTGAAAAGTTTGCCCATAGATTCCATACTCTAACAACAGCTTTTGATCTGATCTGACAAGATGCCACATTCATCCTGGCTTCTTGCTGCTTAACAATGGAAAAAGAGGATTCTTGGGAGCTCTAAGATGAGGCAGTGATGAGACCTTGGTGGCTTCGCCCAGTGGTAATCAGCCAACTGATAGATCATTGGGCTCCCAGAAAGTCTCAGATGAGATTGTAACACTGCAGATAGAGAAACCAAAGGCAGGTTGTGCTTTAAGCCATCTCAGCAGGCGTGTGCAAGGGTGTGCCCAAGCCTATGATTATGATAAGCTCAGGACTGCAAGTCTGGGGTCTGATAAAAACCCAGCTGCTTTCCAACAGTGGCTTGAAGAGACGCTGCAGATACACTCACTTGAACCCAGGGTCTAGAGAAGGTCAAATTATCCCATGCCAGTATTTTTTAGCTAATCAGCTGCAAACTCGGAGAAAGCCTCCCAAACTCCACCAGGCTCCAGTAAGCTGGGATGAGTCAGTTGGTCAACGTGGCTTACACGAACTTGAGTAAGGAAGAGACAGGCTGAAGCTCTGCTGGCCCTAGTGGATAAGGCTCATACTAAAGTCTGTGGCACAGGGGGAACCGGGTGACCCAAAGAGCAAAGGAGGCAGTCTGGGTGCTTCAAGTATAAGTGATGAGGGCACTGGGAAAAGGGGGTCCCTCAAAAGCTGCTGGGTCCTTGCTGAATCTATCAGAGCATGAATGAGGAGCCTTGGCCCTGGAGGAGGGGCTGCCCTCAACCCTAGAAGGGGATGGCGCCATCTACCCCCTTTGTGGCCAGGGCATGATGCCCGGACTGTGGCTTTAAGCCCCTACAATGGCCTGTGTAACCCACAAACAAAATAATATCAAAACCATGCAGGACCCTTGACCTTGAGTGACCCTGGACACAGCAGGTAAGCCTTCTCCATACTGGGGTATCTTAATTCAAACCCCCTACCAGGGTAAGTGTCCTCAGTTGGTGTGGGCCTTGAAGGAGTTAACTGGTCAGTTCATGTCACCTCCAGTCTGAGCTGCTGGTTGGGAGATTTTCTTTTCCAAACCTCCTTTGTAGTAATACCAAAGTACCCCATCCGGTAATTGGAAGGGATAAATTCTTTCTGCTCAGAGTCACTCTGTCATTCAAACGTTTGGCAGCCTGTGTCCTAGTTATCAGGGACCCCACCAGCCTGGCTTCACTGGGCTTGATTTCTCTGACAGGAGTTGATCCTCAAGTGTGGCATAAGGGCACCCCGGGGAGGGCTGTCCAGGCCACTCTTGTAATCATTCAGCTCAAGAACCTTGATCTGTACCATCACAGAAGGCAAATCCGGGTATGGTGGCACACGCCAATAATCCCAGCACTCGGGAGGCTGGCACCAGAGGACTGCTGGGAGTTCAAGGCCAGCCTGAGCTACATGGTGAGTTCAAAGC
This sequence comes from Capromys pilorides, assembly GCA_004027915.1. NCBI lineage: Eukaryota > Metazoa > Chordata > Mammalia > Rodentia > Capromyidae > Capromys > Capromys pilorides. The sequence continues at coordinate 1,971 of PVKN010044511.1, forward strand.
TAGCCTGAACTACAAGGGTGAGACCCTGGAGGCAGGGGGTGGGGACGCTAGGCTCGCTAAAAAGCCATTAATGATACATTTTTGGTTACTGGATTGCTCGGGCCATGCCAGTGCCTGTGCGACACAGCCATTTTACCAATTATCAAGTCATAAAGAATATTAATTTCACAATCAATGAGGCCGTGGTGCCTATCCACCCCCTAGTGGCAGACTCATACACTCTCCTTGCCCAGATCCCAGGAGACACTACCTAGTTCTCTCTTCTTGATCTCCAAGACGTCTTTTTTCTCTTCCCATGGACCCTAGCTCCCAATACTTGTTAGAGTCACTGCTCTAGGGTAAAACACAAGCCACCTGAGGTGTCAGAAAATGAAGAGAGACCACAAACCTTATACACCTATGTACCAGTAGGTGGCCTCAAATTTCTTTTCAGAAAAGAAAACACTGGGCCGGCAAGATAGTTCAGCGGACTAAATACCTGCTTTGGCAACCTCAAGCACCAGGGGCCAGAGTTCAATCCCTGGTGCCACGTGCCATGCTGATCCACTGATAGTCTACAGGCGTGGTGGCGTATCCCGTAACCCCAGCACTGGGGAGGCTGAAAACAAGAGGATTGCCACAAGCCCCATCTGCATAATGAGACCTTGTACCACAATACACAAATGAAAAAAAAAAAACCTATAAAAAAAGAGTGGGGTGCCATCCCAGCAGACTGAATGGTCTGTGGAATGGTCACATAGAGCACCAGAAATCCTAATGCCCGGTTCCCGACCCCTCTTCCTCCTAACGTGCAGTTCTCTCCTCTTTTTGTTTGTTGACCGAGAGCTAGGAGCGACACTCTGTGCCACAGGGGCCATTGTTCTACCCTACTCCCTCTGTAAGCAATCTGTGGGTTGAAAAAAGCAAAGGATTAAACTCCAGGTGGCAACTTTTCTCCTGTCAGTGTTTTTCCAGAGCTTGCGTAATGAATCCCATATTTTCCAGACTGTTTTTCCTCCCTGTTCTGCTTAGTAACCTCAGGTACGTGGCCTCAGTCACATCCATGGGCTGAAAGACCTTTTCCTGAAAACACACCCCTTTAAATGTTTATTTCTTGTGAATTCCCTCCCTGTCATATATTGTCTCATTTTTATCACATGTTAACATCTGTTGGTTAATCAGTCTAATTTATTTTATTTATTTTGGGCCACTAATAGAGAACTGACACAACAGGTATATGGATTTTGGGTTTTTGGTTTTGTCTTGAACTTATTAAGAGCCTCCTCCTTGAAACTCCTGTTGAGCCTATAAAGGCGTTGGAGTTGAAGGTGACTGGTACCGGCCTCTTTGGGGAGCAGGCATTTTTTAAGAAATTGACAGCATAGGAATGGGAGGTAGCTCAGTGGCCTGGCAAGTGCAAGGTCCTGAGTTCAGTCCCCAGTACTGAAAGAAAAAAAGTAAAAGAAAAGAAACTGTGGTTGGCCAGATAGGCTCAGTGGACTAAAGCTCCTGCTTAGGCAGAGTGCAGCAAGGTCAATCCCCGGGTGCCATGCCAGCCCTGCCCCCGGGGCGCACTGAGACCGGGCATGGTGATGCTGCGTGCCTGTAATCCCAGTGCTTGGGAGGCTGAAAGCAGGAGGATCACTACAAGTCCGATCTGTGTAGTGAGACCCTGTAGACCCTGTACTAAATATATTAAAAAGAAAAAAGAAAGAAATTCAGTGTATGTCAGAGTGAATGGAACGGCCCATTGAACCAGCTCACACATACCTGGCCATTTATTATGTATGTATGTATGTATGTATGTATGTATGCGTTTGTTTATTTTGTGGAACCGGGGATCAAACTCAGGACCTTGTACTTGGCAAGGCAGGCACTTGTGCCCCTGAGTTATCTCCTGGGCCCCATACCTGACCATTTAGATAGCAGGGTTTTTCCACCCATAAAACCACCAGACATCAACCCAGGGTACATGGAAATTTGAGTATTACTACTGTTTGGCTCACCAATGACCTTTAGAATCTTGGTGCCCAAGGTGAGTTTTCCCATTGGTCTGTGAAACTTTGCCCTCTCTCTTAAGAGCCAAAAGGAATGATTTGCACGCTTTATGAGGAAAGAGGCAGTGGTGGGGCAACCTTGAGTCCAACCTCTGATGTGCAAGAAAAAGCAGGGAGATTTCCAGCCTCATTTTCCCAGGCCTCCCTGTTCTGGTAGAAAACCCACTTGTCCAGCATTGTTTTTAAGGATCTATACATCATCCAAGGGAAATATGGAGTCTCCCAAGCCTGGGGGCGTCAGCCTGAAGATTTAACCCATTTAATCCACGCACTTGTATCTCCATGGCTAGTCTCAGTCTCCAAAGTTTGTCTCAGTTCTTCTACATTTTGGGGGTCCCTTGCTAGCAATCGTGGAAATTTAGTTTGAGGAGAAGCAGATGTTGCTTTTTATTGACTTGAAGTGGACTTACCAATCTTTCTAGAGCCAGCCTCCCCCTAAGGAGGAGGAACAGAATTCCCTTTCTTATCCAGTACACCCTCATTTTTCAGTTTGGGACTTTTGTTTGGAGACTTTGTATTATTAATCTCTTTACTGAATTATAATGAGGCTGATCCGTTTTAGCTGTCCACATGGCCGTCTGGGTGGGTAGGAGCACTTGATGGAACTTTTCCAGTTGGGCCGGAGCTTCATCAGCACCAGGCAACCCAGCTGGATCTAACAACTGCTAAACCTTCTCAGCAGAGTCTATGAGAGAAGTCCTTGCTAGTCTGGGAACTGGGGGAATGGAAGAAATGGCCGGTATTAATTAGTTGGGCTTGGTGGCGCACCCCTGTAATCCCAGCACTCTGGAGGCTGAGGCAGGAGGATCATTCGGAGTTTAAGACCAGCCTGGGCTACAAAGTGAGCTCAAGGCCAGCCTGAGCTGCATAGTGAGACCCTGTCTCAAAAAGACGCAGGAAGAGGGAGTTGACCATTATATAGTTCCTTGGTTCTCATAATGGGGAGATCCATATTTCTCTTTATGTATATTTGGAGAGAGATGAAGGGGAAAAGAAAAGAAACAAATCGGGACCCTGTTTCAGTCCAGTGGAGCCAGGCTGTGTGAGCTGCCTGCTTCCTCTTCAGGTCCTCCTGTATGTGCCACCCAGCCCAACCCAAGCAGCAACCTGAATCATCTATGGTGGGGACCAGCCTAGGCATCTTTGTCAATGTACAGAAATCTGTTGCCTTTTTTTAGAATAAGCATCTTTGTTCCTGGCACAAAACTCTCCTAATCTTTTTTTTTTTTTAACAGATTGAGAGGCAGGAGAAAGAAGCCACACACAACAGCAGACTTTTACCCAAAAATATACTCTAGAGGTTTCTACATCTGGAGACCCGTGACCTCTTGTGATGATTTGTGTCTTGTTGTCCCCTGCAAAGCCTCATGCAGTTGCTGAGGCGGGGCTCTGGAGTTCATGATTAATTTATGATCCAGTGCTGGGGTCAGGGTGGGAGTGCTGCCCCCGTCCTGTGGCAGATAGCCTGGGTACAGCAGCAGGAGGGCAGAGGCTGGCTAGCTGCTGCAGCCACCGATCCTCCCCTTGCCTTTTGCTGTTTTCTGCCACCATAAACTGTTGCCCTCTGCCATGTGGCACTCTGCCTTGAAGCCAACTGGGTACAGACTGAAACCTGCACCCACTGGAGCCTTTCCTCCCTTAATTTTGGGTGTTAGGTATTTTGTTTCAGCAAGGAGAGCAACGTAACTAAGACACCTATGCAAGGAAGTCATCCAGTGTTTAAAAATTTGGAGATGTTACTTTTTTTTTTTAATAAACCGGGGCTTGAACTCAGGCCCTTGCACTTGCCAGGCAAGCACTTATTCTACTGAGCTATCTCTGCAACCCCTGGAGATGTTACTTAATAGCCACAAGTTATATACTCTTATAACATAATCACATAGCAATCATAAAATGTCTTACCGTTACAAACAGCTTTAAAGCCAGGCATGGTGATGCTTGCCTGTAATCTCAGCACTCGGCAGGCTGAAGCAGGAGGATTGATGTGAGTTCAAGACCAGACTGGGTGTTTTAGTTACTGTTCTGTCCTTACTGGGACAAACACCGGACACACAAGCTTAGGGGAGGAAAGGTTTATTTAGCTCACAGTTCCTGGAGGTTTCAAGACGCTACCCCCGCTTTATAGGGGCTGGGGCGCTGCCGTGTCCAGGATGATCTGCTCCATACCTCTGCGCGAAACCACTGAGCAGGGTGGTGGGAGGAACCTCTGACAGCGCCTGCTGTCAGTGTTAAAGGTTCGCGCCTCTCGTGGCCACGCCCCTCAAGCCCCGCCCCTCGCGCTGCTTGGTTAACGGCCCCATGATTTACATGAAGCTTTCTGGGGACAACTAGATACAAACCACAGCACTGGGCTACAAAAGAGAGTTCAAGGCCAGCCTGAACTGCATAGCGAGACCTTGTCTCAAAAAGACAAAAAAAAAAGTTTTAGTTAGAAAGTTACCAGTACAGCAATAATTAGTGTGATAGCTATATATCTTGTAAGCTTGAAAAACAGTGTGGTTGATCACAAGTAGACTTACTATCCAACATGTCAGTGTGTATTATTCCTACAACCACAGAACTTGTACTGAGTAGAGCCAACAGACTTACACCAAGTGTTAAATAGCAAGTCCAAACTTGGACTAGATATACACTGTACAAATGAGGGCACTCCTTAGTTACCATTTATGCATCAAGTTTATGAATTAACTTTACACACTTAACTTTAAAGCTAGACTTTTAGCATTATATGTATCCATCCATATATGTAAGCTATATCATAAACTGAAATAAAAACTGCTTATTTAACCCGTCATAAACAGATGACTAGGTAGCCAGCCAAGTAGCTCAGCGGATTAAAGTGCAGCCTTTTAATAAGACAACATTTGTTTTAACTTTGACACTCACTTTTAATAAGCGAAATTTAACAATGGAAAAATCAAGAAATTAGGTACAGTGTAAAATTTTTGTTTTTCTTCTTGTCTGTCTGTCCTTCCTTCCTTCCTTCCTTTCTTTGGTACCAGGGATCAAACTTAAGACCTTGTGATTGGTAGACAGGCAATTACATTGCTGACCTATCTCCCTGGCCCAGAATTTTTATTCTTAAATCTAATTTTATAAGTTTAATTAAAATATTTTAATAAAAATCTCATTGCTTTACACATAGAGCACTTAACCTTTTGTCATAACCAATGTAAATATATTACATTTTTGTTGAGGTTTATCACCACTCCACTAAGTTATATCAATAATCATTTTAGATAACTTATGAGAACATATAACTGTTAGCACCTGCTTGAGCTATACATTATTTTTAAATTATCATATACAGACAGCAATAGGCATTGTACGTGTCAAATCAATTTTGAGATTGGCTAACAACCTGAAAGAAAAAATATCACCAACTTTGAAGACATTTTTACTTTTACCAACCTATTTAAATTATCCTACTGTTAAGCCATCTAAACCAAAAAGTATTTGGGCTGGTATCATGAGTGTTTATGTATAAGACAACAAGTAGGATATGAAACTGGCATATATAAATATATGTATTAAGTTAAAACATATATAGCATTTCTTATTTTTTTACTGTATTTGGTTGTTATAGGGTCTCACTATGCAGCTTGGATTCATGGTGATCCTCCTGTTTTTAGCCTCCTCTGTGTTGGGATTACAGGCGTGGGCCACTATGCCTGGACCACTACACCTGGACTCTGGCTTGCTCAGCCTGTCCCGGGGGCAGGGCTGGTGTGGCATGTGGCACCAGGAATCAAACTGCAGTCCCTGAGTTTGCCTAAGCTTGCCTATGTGGGCTCTTTAATCCACTGAGCTATCTCACTGACCCCCTCTTTTATCCAACCTTAAGCCTTTTTATTTGTAAGTCCCAAGTTTTAAGCCTTTTAACTTTCATTCTGTAATGCTTAAGTGGACTGAGATATTTCCAAAAACCTATAACCAGAAGCGCGTGTGTGTCTGTCTGTCTCTGTGTGTGTGTGTAAAAGGAACAAGAGAAAAGAAAAAAATGCAAAGGCAAATCAAATTGATATTACCTCAAAAAGCTTTCACAAAGCAGCCTTAGGAATCTGAATTAGTTTAAATAAACATGAAACAGACACATCAACAATTAGTTTTAGATCGGAGTGCTCTCTCAGCAGTGAAATGGCTGTCTTTATCTGATCTGGCCTATGGATTTGGCAGCATGACCAATAAGACGTACACAATAGTTTAACGTTCTCAGCTCTTCTAATTTTACTATTATTTTTCCTTTTTCTATCCTGGTAAGACAAAACCTTAGCGTACATAGATTTTTTCACATCAAAAGTGTATCCTTATCCTTATGACTTTATATAGTTTTCTCTATCCTATTTACTGTTTACCTTCTAGAACAACCTGGTTTTAAAATGTCCGTAGTACATTTTTTATTATTTCTTTAACTTTTGAAAACCTTTGGTATGAGAACTATCTTTCCAGCCCGCTGACTTTTGTCCCAGTAGACTATCCCCGGCTACCCAACCCTCCAGGGCCACCTAGGAATCTGACACTTGTCCCAGTAAACTGAGACAGTGTCCCAGGATGGGTCCTTATTCCTGTCCTGTTTTTCTAGGTCTAGGGTTTTCCCTGCGTTTCCCCATGACTGGGTTTCCCTTTGTATTTCGCCCCCTAATGGAGGCCCTGTACATCCTGAGAGCCGCTTTGCTGCACATTCAACCCACGCACACCCAGAGGAGGTATTTTGTACACCCTGGCTCCCCCTACCACTGTGCACTTAGCACCACACACACACACACACACACACACACACACACACACACACACAGTATCACTTGTCCTTCTCTGGCGTTTCCCTGGCTGGAGAACAAAACCATGTGTCACTCCACACTTGCCTTGTGTCTAGGACACACCTCATTCACACATCTGACACCCTAAAATCCCCTCCCCACTCCCAAGGCAGTACTTAGGGCCCAGTTTTCCTGCCTTGGCTCATATAGGATATGGTTAGTGGCCGCGCCTGCCTTAGTTTCTCAGCATTGGTTTTTGTCATCTTCAGAACCCTGGTCTCAGGTGTTTCATAGCTTCTGCAAGGACAGAGCAAGCATACACAGAGCTGGCTACCCAAAAGGGGGTGGGGTGTCTGTGTGGACCCAGAAACCCCAGAGCAAGCCCTGCAACTGTGAAAAGTGTATTTACTTGTTCAGACCCAAAGAATGGACATTAGAAGCAGGAAAACAGATTTTCTTTCTTATTCTTGCAAGAATAGGATGCCAGCCCGACAAACAGACAGACACCCAGAGTGGCCACAAAGAGCAACATGAACCCCAATGCGCAGGTCGCCCTCTTCCTAACACTCAGTTTCCCCCAACTTTTTAATTTTGTATTGATCAAGTACTCAGGATTACAGGTTTTTGGCTGGAAGCCTAATTTTTTTTTAACTCTTCTCTCTGAATTTTTAGACAAAACTGATTAAACTACAGGGGCTAGGTTTTTGTTTTTGTTTTTGTTTTTGTTTTTTTTTTCTGGCTTAGCCCATCTTGAGAGCAGGGCTGGCGTGGTATGTGGTGCTGGGGATCCAACCATGGTCCCCTATGCCTGCCTAAGCTTGCCTAAGCAGGCACTTTAGACCACTGGGCTATCTTACCGGTCCCATTTGTTTGTTTTTTTAAGAGAAAAAGTCAGTAAAAATGATACGGAATTTCAAAAGAAGATAATAGGAAATTAACAACGGTTACTGTATTGTGCACTGTTATTTTCAAAGCAGTTGCTCAGATTACAAGATACAGGCATGCAAGACTGACCAAACAACGTAGGCACGAACTATTCCCTTCAACGTACTAACAGAAATTGGTAGCCTAACTAGCTCAGCTATCTTGTGTGTGTATATATTCTTGCCCTCTTTCTCCTTTCCGCCATCCCAGGTGTAGGAGTTATGTTTTTAACTGTCAGTGCTTTCCAGCGTTTGTACAGTGAATTCCATACTTAGTTGACTATTTATCCACCCCACCCCCTTGAGTTAGAGACCTTTTTAGATGTGTGGCCTCAGTCACATCCTTAGAGGCTAAAAGATGTTTTCTTGAAGATAGAACATTGAAAGTTTTGCCTCTTACA
>PVKN010044512.1:0-10148 GCA_004027915.1 Capromys pilorides
ACTGGCAGTCAGATAATTGCTGACTGAATATGCAGCCCTAAAATAAGATCCCTAAAACAAGTTAAGCAGCCCCTTCCAACAGAAGTTCCTAACCTTAGTGATTAACTGCCATGCTACTAAAAATATTTACCAAATGCAAAGGCTCAGATCTTAATAATAATAATAATAATAATAATAATAATAAGGCAAACTAGTAGTAGTACTTTCCCATCACTGTGATAAAACACCTGATAGCCACAACTTAAAAGAGAAGTTTAATTTGGGGCACAGTTTCAGGGTGTTCAGTGCATGCCAGGTTGGCACTAGGGCAGAAACAGCACGGCAGAAGGACACGGAGAAGGAAAGCTGTTCAGCGTTGGCATGCAAGAAGCCGAGAGAAGAGAGGGACGGAGCGCAGCATACAGCCTCCAGGTGCTCTCATCCTGGCAGTGACCCGCTCCCTCCTTCTAGGCCACATCTCTGAACACAAGAGGGAGCACATTTTAGATCCAAACTGTAACAGATAGCAACTCAAACTAGAGCAGGGCAGAATGAATTATCCATGAAGTGGTACTGAGATAACCAGCTATTATTCTGAAAGAAAACAAATGCTTAATTTCCATCTCCACATCAAGAACAACAGAGGCTAGGGAGATAGCTCAATGGTCCAAGTGCCTGCCTACCAACTGCAAGGGCCCAGGTTTGATCCCAAGTATCCTGTGATGAGATCCTATACCAAATAAATAAAGATTTTAAAAACAACAACAAATCCACAATAACTAACTTAAATATACAAAAAGCCACAAAAGCAGTGCAAAAAAACCAGATGACATTTTGCATAACCCTAAGGAGATGCAAACAAAGGAATTCAGGTTTTTCTAGGTATAACTCAAAATTCCAAATCCCACAAAATTAAAAGATTTTCTACATTAAATTTAAAATCCCAAGACAGGTTTGAGAACCAGGCCTGTAGTCCCCTTACAACAAAAATCCAAGAAGCAGTCACTGATATCTTTGGAACCAAGAATGAGGGGATTGGGGCTGGGCACAAGATGGCTGACACAAGGGAATATCTGTAGTTACCCTATCCCACATGACACGAAGAACCTAGAAGTATGTTCTCCAGAGCAGGTAAAATAGATCCCTACATTAGAAGACACCATCTGCAACTGTATGCATGGGACCCATAAGACTGACTATTAATGCAAAATCCCCAGTACTGGCCTTTCATAAAACCCCAAACACTAGCAAGCAGCCCTTACACTCTATGAAGGAGAAGAAGGCCTTCCTCTGCAGAACATGACCACTTGCAGAGTGAAATCAGCCATCAAATAACCTGCCCACGTCACCTTACAGCCACCCTCACCACCCCAATTTATAATACACTATAGCTCCCACTGTCTAAGGTTTTACTTTCTGCAGTCTCATTCTCAGTCAACAGTGATTTGAAAATATTAGACAAAAACTTCCAAAACTAAATAATCATAGGCTCCAGGCTGCATATTCTTCTACGCAGTAAGATGAAATCTCCACGCAACCCCACCCACCTGAGAACATGAGCATCCCTTTGTCCAGTGTCTAGTGCTCCGTGTATGCCTGCTGTGTACGCTACCCCTGTCCACTAGTCACTTAGCAGCTATCAGGGTTGTTAGACCCACTGCCACTATAGGGCAGTGTTTGGGTTCAAGTAACCCTTATTTTACTTAATAATGGCCCCAAGTATAAGAGAAGTAAGGCTGGCAATTTTATTATGATACGTTGTTATAACTGCCCTATTTTTTATCATTACTATTATTACTAATCTCCTGTGCTACTGTGCCTAATTTATAATTAAATTTTATTATATGTATGTATATATGTATAGGAAAACCATGGTACACATATATGGTTCAATATTATCCAGATGTCCACTGGAAATATTGAAATTATTTCCCCAAGTAGGAGAAATTACTCTATCCTAATTCAAAACAGACCAACATTTTCTCCACACTTCAACCTTAACAGAAATGTGTTTAAGAGGGAAAACCAGGGCCGGGGAGATAGCTCCGTGGGACAAGTGCCTGCCTGGCAAGTGCAAGGTTGAGAGTTCAAATCCCAGTCCTGTAAAAAAAAAAAAAAAAAGGGAAAACCCAATTCCTAACAGGCTTTTGTGTTGATGAACTATTAGCCATAAAAAAAAAAAAAAGAAGGCTTCCCCCAAACAAGTATTCACAACTGCCCATTTATTAGGAACAGTGGGGGGCAAGGTACCAGGGAAAATTGAGTAAGATAGTTCTTTTCACAAAAAGGAAAAAAATACAATTGTAAATGGGCAGATAGGAACACATAGGTTAATTTTAGGCAGGTTCATCTGAGAAAGACTACATACCAAGTTGTCAGCTATAAATTATTTATAAAAACTATCCATAACAAAAGCACAAATGAATAAAGACCTATGTTCTTAGAGCCTGGTTTCTCTGTTTCCACTTCACCCAGATCTTCTTACTTCATATCATAAAACCTGTTAGATTACACAAACTCTCTTACATTTCTGTGTTTTACATAAAGCCATGTATAGCTTAATATCAGGGACACATTATGAGAAATATACCATTAGGTGATCTGTCATTGCGCAAACATTATAGTGCACTTACACAAATTTTAAGACAACTACATCACCAGGTGACATAATCTTACCAGACCAATTTCCATCATATATATCCACCACCAACACACATCATGACTATAACTGTATCATCCACCTATTGCCAATCTTGAGGCAGTGAAGGATTGATTTTTTTTTTTTTTTTTTTTTTGTGGGACCAGGGTTCGAACTCACGACCTTGCACTTGCCAGCAGGCACTTGTGCCACGGAGCTATCTCCCCAGCCCCCCTATTGCCAATCTTAATTCCTCTATCCCAAACCTTGCCTTTAAGATTCCGGTTTACATAATAAACTGCCTCCCTCAGAAATTAGCTGTTAAAAGTTATGTTAAAATTTGACATGTATGTAATAGAACTCCCATTCTTACCCTAGTCTTTCCCCTCAATAAATGGTACCACTCTTCATCTATGTGTTAAGCCAGAACTTTGACAAATTTTTAACATGGGACATGCAATACAGTGCATGTGTTCAAAGTATTCAAATCTGGTAAGTTCTGGTACATGAACACACAATCAGAATGATGAACATAATTATACTCCAAAATTTCATTTGCCAAGCCAAAAACACTCCCATCTTGCTTCTTTCATCTTCCCTAGCCAGTCTATTAGTCACAAATACCATCAATACATGAATTTGGAATTGAAGCTGGGTGTGGTGGTGCACACCTATAATCCCAGCACTTGGGAGGCTGAGGCAGGAGGATGGGTGTAAGTTCGAGACCAGCCTGGGCTACAAAAGTGAGCTGAAGGCCAGCCTGCGCTGCATAGCAAGACCCTGTCTCAAAAAGACAAAAATAATAATAATAATAATAATAATAATAATTTGAGTTGCTAACTCATGAACTTTTGGGGGACATATTCAAAGCACAGGAGTACCGTCTCTCATTTGGAATACTTCCAGCAGCACTTCACCTACTTCCTGCTTCTTCTTGTCCCTGCAGACCACTCTCTACATAGCAAACCCAAAGATCATTCAGAAAACGCTTTAAAAACGTCAAGGACTTCCCACCGCCTCTTCACGCAGGAGCAAACTGTCTTTCTAACCTTGGCTTTATAAGGCGCCGTCTGGCACTGGCCACTGCTCCTCTCCTTCTAACCACATCTCATCACTTGCTATAGCTCCTCAGCTCTAGTTAAATCCTTTGAGTGCCTGCAACCAGCCGGATTCTTTCCTCCCTCAGGGTTCTTCCACCTGAAGCTTTCTTCCCTGTTCTTTAAAGGTTGGTCTCATTCCTCAGATCTCAGTATGTTAGGCCTCAAAAGTTTCTCAGCCACATACTGTATTTTTTAAAACTCTCATTTCTTTTATACAGTAGTATGTAACATAACCTAAAATTATTTACTTGTTTACTGCCCAAATTCCCCTTAATTCAAAAAGGCCACGAAGGAAGGGCACACATCTGCTTCACTCACTTCTACATCATGAGAGCTGAGCACTGAATGGCTGTGCTAATGCCACTAGATAAACATAAGGATACACGCAAATATGATCTTCACAGAATATAAATTTACTTTCCGTCACTATTAGACTATGCCATACACAGCACCCCCTGACCTCTTGAAAAGGCGAGGCACATGAGAGTGTGGCTAGTCTTCAGTAATTTCAGATTTTTCCCTCTTGCAAGATATCTCTGTAGGCATGTGAGCATATTCCAAATCCATAATTTGTGTAATGTTAATCAGGGAGAGGGCACTAAACCAGGGCAAGTGAAAGTAAGTAGGAAGGCGGACACACACACTTTAAAATAGGGGGGAGGACCTAAAATTTCACGAAGAGTGGACAAGAACGACTTAAGAGGCACCTAAAGAAGGGTCGCTGAGCTAAACCACGTAAGTCCTTGGAACATTAGCACTGATTCTGAAGTCATAAGAACAAAATACAGCCGGGCGCGGTGGTGCACGCCTATAGGCACTCAGGAGGCTGAGGCAGGAGGATCACTGTGAGTTCGAGGCCAGCCTGGGCTACAAAGTAAGCTCAAGGCCAGCCTGAACTGCACAGCGAGACCCTGTCTCAAAAAAAAAAAAAAAAAAAAGCGAAAGTTGCAAAGAGCCTCTGAGACAGCCCTGCTGTATCCTTTCTTTTTTTTTCCAGTACCCGGGATTGAACTCAGGACCCTGCGCTTGCCAGGCAATGCTGTATCCTTTTTCGAGAGGCTTGAGACTCAATGATGTGAACTGACTTACTCAAAGAGAAAAGAAAAGAAACAAAGAATAGAAGCCAGAGCCCCAAACGCCAAAGCTAGCGGTGTTTCCCGTTCCACGCTCAACAGATCTATGACAAGCCGCCCTGTGGAGGCTCTGGGAAAGTTGCTTAGTTTCCATTCATTCTTCTCGACACTCAAGCGCCTGCTGCATGCCCCGCTGAGGATGCAGCTGATGCAGACGGAACCTCGAAGGAGGCGCGGACAAGGTGCTTCCCCCCCGCCTCTGATCCTTTCAGGTACAGAAGCAACCCAGGTGTGCCCGGCTTTCCCGCATCAGTCCCCGACACGCTAAGAGCTTCTGCAAGCACACAGAAGCCGCGCCAGGTGACACGCGGCAGTCTGAAGGGATTTTTTCCGGCTATAAATTGTGAGCTACAGACCGCTGACAGAAAAATGTAAAGAAACTTTTCACTTTTAAAAGGGGTATTATTTCCCAAACGCAAGGTCTGAGCCTTTTAAATGGCCCCCAAGACACCAGAGCCCGGAGGCGGGCTCGCGCGCGCCGCAGGACGCCGCCCAGGCGGACGCACAGCTCACCTCTGCGGCCGGCGCGACGGGAGACCCGGGATGCTCTGTGTGTTACCCCACCTTCCGGTTCCCGCCGGAAGTTTTTCAAACGCCGGAAGTCCCGCCTCATTTGCTCACGATGGACCAGCCGGAGCGGGGTGGAGCCAAGCTGCACGGAGGCGGGGCCAGAGCGGGCCTCTGCAAGCTAGTATTCCTGGACTCGGGAGAAGTTGGGGTGAGAGTTGCTGAAAATGCGATCTGCCTCCATCTCATTTTTCCTTTTCTTTTTTCTCTTGACCTGCTTTACTCTCTTTTCATCTGTCTTTTTTAAGATTCAATCGAGAGAGGGCCGGTCCCCGCCTGCGTAGTGAGACCCTGCACAAAAAAAAAAAAAGAGAGAGCCGGGAATATAGCTCAGCGGCTTACGCGCCTGGCTGGCAAACGTCAGATCCCAAGTTCGGGTCTTGGTTCCAAAAAAAAATAAAAAAATAATCAAGGGTATTTCTTCCAATTGTGTTGTTTATTTACACTGAAAATGAAAAACCTTTAAGCTTTATTGTCAATGTGGAATGTCATCTAACTGCCACCTGCGTTTAGGTGTTTCGTTTTGGGTTTGAGTTTCCTTGGTGGGGGGAGGTTGCTCCAGTCTTGCGGAAGTATCCAAATCTTGCAGCCTTTCGACATGTCATTATTAAATTCTTGAAAGGTGCTGAGACTGAAGTCCTGGTAACCTACTGGTATTCTAGGTGAGCTTTCTTCCACAAGAGCATATCTATTTCTTTTGCCAGAAAGCACACAAGTAGCTTCTGCTTTTTTATTTTTTATTTATTTTTGGTCAGATCAAAATATCTTAACACTCACTTCTATCTTCAGGGTCCCCTTTTATTTATTTATTTTCACTAAAGACTGCTTCCCAGAAATTCTTTTCTTTTACCTCAAATACATCTCAAAATCAGTTCTTTAAAAAAAAAAAAAAAAAAAAAAAATTCTTAGTAATAATGGAAAAAAAAGAAAAATTTGTGCGAGTGCCCTGGTTTTACATTACGTGCTGAACTGTTAAATTCATAAAAACAGTCAAAGACATTAAATTGTAAAATGAGAGAAAGAACGATGTTGTTCATCCAGGCTGAAGTTTAGCAGCTCAGAACCTCAAAGATTTAATGTAGAAGATCCTAAAGAGCAGCTTTAAGGCTGGGGAGATAGCTCAGCGGTCTAAAAGCCTGCCTGGCAAGCACAAGGACCCAGGTTCCATCTCAGGTACCAGGCTTGGGTGGCCTACTCCTGCAATCCCAGTGTTGGGACAGGAGGATAATTACTATGCTATGCGTAGGGAGACCTGTAGCAGATAAAATACTTACAAGGGACTCTTGAGGCCTGAAGAGTCTAGAAAGAGCTACTGAAATGACTCTGGCTCTCCCAGACAGGTGTGGTGGTCTATGCTTGTAATCCCAGGACTCAAGAGGCTGAGGCAAGAGTAAAGTCTCCAGTTCGAGGCCAGTTTGAGCTGCACAGTGAATTCAAGACCAACCTGAACTGCGCAGCAAAACTCTGTCTCAAAAAGACAAGAAAAAGAAAAAAGAAATGACCCCTTCTCACCCAAGTTGAGTGTACATTTTGCCGGATCATTCTTCATGTTGGGGCTCTTTTGAAACTTGCTAAATCTTTTCTTCTGTATCTTAAATCACTGGCCACTGATGATCTGTTTCGGAGACTGTTGAGGAATTGTGTTTCCTTCTTAGTTTCCGCAGGGTTACGCTGCCTCTTGCAGTTGTTCCAGAAGGTCTGGGTTTGTCTGACACAATCAGTCCTGCCCTGCAGTTTATAATCTTGAAAAGATACTGGAAAACACAATACCATCCTTGGTCATAAAAACTAAAAACAATATTTTACTTTTTGCCTCTTTTTAAGAGCATTGTGCTAGGCAAGAAATATTAGGAATCAAGTTAACGTTCTGCAAAGTCTCTTGACCTTTCTACACTAGAGAAATTTACAAACCACATTGAAAAGTAGGTAGAGAGCCAACCAAGAGAGGCCAGATTCAGGGGTTGGGTCAAGCTGGTAGTAGCCATCCAACACAGTGAGGAGGAGAGAATTTAACCAACAGGTCCTTGACCAAGGATATTTTTATTTCACCTGGGAAACAAAAGACATTACTAAAATGAAAAACTTTAAGTAAGTTTTTGTATCAGCCATCTGGGGAAAATAAAACTTGGGGCAGAGACCTTTAATATTAAACTATGAAGGAGGTGGCCCACTCGAAGACAAGTAAGGCTGTCCAGAGAACATTTCCCTTGGAATTTTACAAGAGAACCACTCCCACTACAAGCTGTCAAAGGAAATTCGTAATCACTTAAGCATAAACCAGACCTGGCCACTAAAACTGCCTCTTCTGTCTAAGGCCTTGCCCAACCCATTGTTTACCTTTGGGTCTCAAGTGCTGAATTCCAAGAAATTCGCGGGCTTGCACTCACAGCTGGAAATAATCTGGACAACCACCTGAGACTATGCACGAAGGCTTGGAGGTAATGGAAACATGTTTTCGCATTTTCTTGGAGGCTATTGGTTGCTCTAAAACACAGAGTTCCATTGTCCATGTTGTTGAGTCCTTGCCTTATGGGCTCTGCCTCCCCATAGAGAACACGGTAACAATAGCAATAGCTCACCTCTGTTGATCACCTGTAATGTACCAGGCGCTATGTTAATGGTTTTGCATGTACTTGTACATTTGACTCACAGATCAGCTACATGAGATGTTGCTTTTGTAAATAAAAAAAAAAGAGAAAAACGGGATATACAGAAGTTAAATTAGCTGATGTCACATCAGCCATTAAATTGCAGACTTGGGATTCATGATCTGTTTTACCCTAAAGGGAGGGGGAGCAGTATTTTTATGTTTAAATAACACCACCTTGAAGCACAGTTGTGTTCCTTTTCCAACAAGCGTGGGCCATGCAGTACTTTCAATCCTTGAGAACTCTTAGCCATTCTCTCCACTGACTTCAAGTGACAGAAGTTCAACAAGATCAAAAATGCATAATATACTTGGTACTGTCTTGCCCACTACATTGTAAGCTACTTGTGTCTGAGAACCAGATCTTGCCATTTTTTTACCCTCCCCCCACCGAATTCTCCTTCCACCTATACAGTGTCTACTAATGTCACACTATGTCTAATAATGAGATTAAAGCAATCTAAAATCCTTGTCACACAGGAAGTAGATGATAATTTTTAAAATCAACTGTGTATTTAGCCATTTGTGGTTGGGCATGCCTGTAACCCCAGCCCTCTAAGAGACTGAGGCAAGAGGATACAAATTCTAGACCAGCCTGTATAATTTATTGACTTAGAGGTCTTGCCTCACAATAAAGATAGATAGGCTGGGAATGTTGCTCAGTGGTAAAACTAGGGGCTCAACCCCCAGTAGAGTTTAAAAAAAAAAAAGTACTTTAGAAAATTCAAATATTTTGTCCCTTAGAGTCACTCAGTCACTCTAATTTTAGGTGTGTCAATATGGCTGAGTTAAAATAGCAGCATATTGTCTATAGAGTGTTTCCAGAAGACAGTGGCTTTGAGCTTAGTGGACTAAAGAAGGCTTTCCCTCATCCTATGTGGGCAGATACCATCTAATTGGCCAAAGGTCTGGATAGAAATAAAGTCAGAGAAAAAATAGATTCTCCTGGCCAGGGATGTCATAGTGCCGGCCCAGCAAGCACAAGATCCTGAGTTGGATTCCTGGTACTAAAGTAAAATAAAATAAAGTAGATGGGTTCCCCCTGTCTTCTAGAACTGGAATGCCCTTTCTATCTTGCCTTAACATTAGAACCTCAGGTTCTCCAGTCTTCAGACTCCAGGTCTCATACCACTGGCCCATCCACTTCTCAGGCCTTAGACCTTGCACTGAGAGTTATACCATCTTCCCTGGTTGTCTGCCTTCAGGTGACTCCTCATAGAACTTAGCCTCCATGACTGCCCAGGCCACTTTTTCTAATAAATTTCCTTTCAGCTCTCTCTCTGTCATATTGGTCCTGTTTCTCTAGAGAACCCTAACCTAAATAGCAAAGGTGGGAGAATATTTCACATTGGAGAATGTGTCAGTAAAAGAACCTTATTTCATAAATTTGCATATTAGCTCCTGTCTCTCAACTTCACCCACTGTCAGCTATCAGGGACTCCTGCAGAAAGCCTCCAGTGTTCTGTGAGGTGTTATGGCCCAGAGAGACAGAGACAGAGACAGAGAGACAGAGAGAGACAGAGAGAGACAGACACGGAGAGACAGAGAGAATGTCTATACACTGAGGATCCAGGATGAGTTGTTCATGAGGATCAAAAGACCTCAAAGCAGCCCGACCTTGACCTTTATTGATTTGAGGAGGGGACTATTGGATGACCCAAGAAGGCAGAAAGGATCTTGCCCTGGAGTGTCTTTTAATCTTAATGGTTTTAGTTTTAGTCTTAATGGGTAGGAGAGGACGGCCCACCTCTAGAGAGACGATAGAAAATCTCAAAAGAGTGATGGTGATAATCCCAGGCCTCCATTTATTCCTTAGGGAAGTGTGAAACATTAGCCATGGTGAATTTGTAGACCCCAACAATCAGAAGCTCTCATTCCTAAGCAGTAAAACTCACTGGATTCTGTTATTTTTTCTGAATAACTCAGCCAGTAATTTAAAAACGTTCTGCAAAACCCAATAGAGCAGTAAACTGAGAGTTGGACAGCCTCTGTTTCCCAAATGAGGAAGGAATTTCTGGTTAAGTGTGGCAGACTAGGCAAGTAGATGAAGTTTTAGAACATGACCTGTCCTGTTAACTTTCTTT
>PVKN010044513.1:0-10080 GCA_004027915.1 Capromys pilorides
CTCCCACATGCAAAGACAAGTTTATGTTTTCAAGTGAGATGAAAAATGGCTATATAAAGAATCTACTATGAACAAATAGGAGTCAAATATTTAAGATAGATTAGCTGAAACTTTTTGTGTTTCTCTTCAATTTCCAAGAGCTTTTTTTTTCCCCTTGATGCAATTTTGACTGTTGCCTTCCTCTCATCACTAGTACATTTTCTGTGAAGATTCCTACCACCTCTGAGCTGTCTTGTTTACCCTCATTCCTTAGTTCTGCTTGGCTTGTTTTGTCGCTATTGTTGTTGTAGTGCCTCAGTCATATTCTTGACAATATTTGGTGGTCTAACAATATTTTAAAGTGAAACAGTCATAAAGCAAACACCTTTGTGTATGTGAAAAGAGTTTAACAAATTAGTTGTCACCCTAGCATGATTAGTGCAGCCTGGCCATTTCATTGGGACATCCCCAAATGTCTAAATCCACAAGCGTTTTTGGGGGTCTGCTCTTTTACTCTAAAAGTGATCCTTGACAGCTTCACTGCTGGCATTTGAGGGATCAAGTCAAAAGAATAGCATCTTGGGTCATGCACTCCAGTCTATAGCTTTTCACTTAGTTTTCCATTTTCAGGTACGCATTTGTTTCTTCCTTACCCACCCCATGGCCCCTAAATCTGGAGAATCTCTAATTCCACCCCTTTAGAAAGAAAGTCTAGTCTTCTGATAGGTTGGGGAAGATACACTTACCAGGCAAGAGTGAACTTAAAAATGTATAAAGATCTATGAAGATAATATTTTGTTTTCATGAAGTATTTTATATTATTTATAATAAAGTGTTTTATTTTTATTTTCTGTATTCATGTGTACTTTGGTCACATAAATGCTCAAAATGAAATAAATGACTAGGTTAAGAGTTAAGAGAATGGTTCTCGATGAAACTGTATCACAGACTGAATAATTTATTACTCCTCAGACCACTAGAGTTGGAATTTCACCACCTGCATTCATTCATTTATTCAACAAACATTTATTGAATGTCTGTTTTGTGTCAGGTACTATATACTATGTTCTGGGGAGAACAGTGAACACAACAGGCAAAAGTGTTCTGAGTTACAGGAGCCTCTGGATCTTTTCATTTGCTTCATCAATTCACTTAATAAATACTTTGAGAGCTATCATATGGCAGCAGGGAGCCAGGTGCCAGGGACCCAAGACAAATAAGAGATACAATGGCCTTCTCGTCATGTCATGTGGTAGTGTGGTCATTAATTGTGATTGTCACCTTGACTTGAGTGAGTCAGTTGTGGAAGCGCTGGCTCATCTCTGGCGTGAAGCCAGGGAGCAGAGTAAGATTGCCAGAGATTTGTCTGTGCTTAGACGACATGACCTCCACCTACCTAGTCTTGGGCATGTCCAGGTAGGGGAAAAGGTGGGGTGGAATTGGCCCGAGATAAAGCGGCCAGGGGTAAAGGCACTGCTGAGAGAGCACAGATGATACAGAGAGCAAAACCTGCACAGGCCTGTCAGGAAGAATAACAGCAGAGAGAGGCTAACAGGTTGCACAAGTGGGAAGTTATATTTACCTTGGCAAGAGCAAATGCAAAGGTCTACTCCACCCTGAACAGTCCCTGTAAAAAACGTCTGTGACAGCGCATGCCTGTGGTCCCCATACTCTGAAAGGATGCAACAGGAGGCCTGTGAGTCTGAGGTTAGCTGGGGCTACACAGTGAGTTCAAGGCTGGCATGATGCCAAAAGGCTGAGATTACGGTCATGTGCCACCATGCCCAGCTGAATTCTCATCCTTGGATGAAGAGTTGGCATATTATAAGGGTGGCACTCCAGAGCGCTGAAGGGCATTCTCTTGAAATCGATGAAGCTGGGTGAGTCAGAGACCCACGTGGCATATGGGAAAAAGTAAGTCTGGATTCTTATCTCAAATCAAACACAAGACCCATTTGTAAGTAAATGTAAAAGATTAGCAGCAAAATTTGTAGAAAATAACATAGGACAATCTTTTGATAAACTTGGGGTAGATTTTTTTATTAACCCGGGCAAATAAATTAACCTGGGCAATTAAATAGGGTACAAAGACCCTAATAGTAAATGAAAAGGTTTTTTTTTCCTGAGGGACGGGGATTTGAACTGATAACCTTCCACTTGCCAGGCAGGCACTTGTGCCACAGAGATATCTCCCCAGCCCTTGAAAAGATTTATTTATTGTTGTTGTTGCACCAGGGATTGAACTCAAGACCCTGTGTTTGCCAGGCAGGTGTTTATTCTACTCAGTTATCTCCCTGGCCCAGCAAGTGAAAAGATTCATCTATTCAATTCCGTGAAATTGAAGGACTTCTTTTCACCAAAAGGCACTAAAGTGTGGGAAAATTTGCAGTCCGTGCAATCAGCAATGAACGGCATCTGGAGTAAATAAAGAAAAGCTGTTAAATCAGGTGTAGACAAACAATGGAATGGGAGCCGAGCCTGGGGCCAGCTGCCTCTAGCTGTCTCGTGGTGTGACTTAGGGGCCACTGCTGCATCTTTCTCCAGCCCAGATTCCTTCTCATCAAATGGGAAGAGAGGCGCATCTCTGCGCTTGGGAGAATCAGTTAGTGAAGGTGTGGTGCCCTGGGGACAGCTCTGCACTGTGCAAGGGCCCGACACACAGAGGCAATTACTGTTTGTCCTCTGGGTCTTCAGGGAAAAGTAAGAGCGTGATGCAGGAGATTTAGTGTTTCTGGCACTTTCATGGTCAGAGTGAATTTTTTAAAGGGACAACATTTTTAATGTTGAGTACTATGTACGTAAACCAATGTTTAGTATCAATGGAGGTCATAGTGGTAATGTTTCTTTTTTTTATTGGTACATGTTTGCCGTAGGTAATGTTTACATTTGCTATGTGGAGCCCATACCTGTGTGTGACATATTTTCATCCCATTTCCTTGCCATCTCTCCCCTCCCCTACCCTCCCCTCCCTCCCCTCCATCTCTAGATCCTCTTCCCATTTTAGAAAGATCTACTTCTTATCATCTTTTTTTTTTTTTTTTTGCAGAACCGGGAATTGAACTCAGGCCCTTGTGCTTGCCAAGTAAGCACATATTCTACTGAGCTATCTCCCCAGCCCCCTTTCCGTCTTTTATTTCATCCTTTATTTATAATTTGGGTTTCTTATATAAGAGTTATCCTGTGATATTTAAACTTAATGTGGCTGATTTATTTCACATTAAGGTCTCAAGGTGCATCCATTTTTCTGCACATGATTCAAGTCTTTTCCTTATGGGAGAGTAGTACTGCATTGTTGGTAAATATAAATTTCCTTTATCCACTCATTGGTTAATGAGCATACAGTCTGCTCCCAAGGGTTAGCTATTACTATTATTATTATTATTATTATTATTATTTGCAGGACCGGGGTTCGAACTCATGACCTTGCACTTGTCAGGCAGGCGCTTGTGCCACAGAGCTAACTCCCCAGCCCCCGGTTCAACTATTATTGATCATGTGGCTATAAATATTGCTATGCATGTATGACTGTGATATGATGGCTCTACATCTCTTGGGAAAGCCGGGCATGGTGGTGTATGCCTATAATCTCAATACTTGCGAGTCTGAGACAGGAGGATTGGTGCGAGTTCGAGACCAGTCTGGGCTACAAAAGTGAGCTCAAGGCCACCTGAACTGCATAGCAAGACCCTGTCTCAAAAAAAGACAAAAATAAAATAAATGGTTTGGGAAGATCTCTAGAAGAGGAATAGCTGATAAAAATGGAATTTTTACTTTTAGTTTTTGAGGGACTCCCGTATTGATTTCCACAGTGGCTGTCCTAGTTTGTATTCCCACTAACAATGCAGAAATTTCCCTTTTCTCCACAGCCTCATCAGCACTTGTTGCTATTTTATTTCTTTTATATTCTCTTTTGCAGAACCAGGGATTGAACTTGGGACCTTGTGCTTGCCGGGCGCTTATGCCACTGAGCTATATCTCTGACCCCTTTTATTTCTTGATGATGGCTGTTCTTTCTGGGATAAGATGGAAGCTATGTTGTTTTAATTTGCATTTCTTTAATCTCCAGTCATGTTGAACATTTCTTTATGTACTTACTGGCCATTCATGCTTCTGTGATTTGTCTATTCACTGAACTTGCCCATTTGCCATGGGTATTTTATTTGGAGTGGTCTACTTTGAGTTCTTTATATACTTTAGATATTACAGTTCTGTTTGAGGAATAGCTGGCAAATGCTTTTTTGCCCCCCATTGGGAAGCTTGTCCTTTCACTATGAGAGTGAATTTTGTTGATGTTCTTGATGCAGAGTGCTGCCACACTTGTACTTGTGTGTGTGACTGTGACACCATTAACGTTGACACACCCTCTTCCAGAGCAACTGAGAGGCATTTCTGTTCAAATCTCCCCTATCTTCAATGATTTTGGCTGCCTTATCCTCTGCCGAGTAACTCTGGCACCTTCCTAATACTCCCAACATACACACAACATCACACACAATCATGCTACCAGTATCGTAGTGACGGTTTTCTTACACAACTGCTGAAGAACACAGAGTTCACTAACTTCGGGGGTTCTGAATTTGGATTGGATGTGGGTGTTTGTCATCTCAGGGAAATGCTCTCCTCGCCTCTGTCCTTCCCACATGTGTGGTCTTGCGAGTCCATGCTCTCCGCTGCAGGCGGTGGAGTCAAGCTCAAGGTGGCCACACGAGGCGCTCTTCCTTGGCTGTCACACAGTAGGCCAGCTCAGCAGGTTTCACTGCATGGCTTGCGCAACAGGAACATTTCAAAAGCCCACAGGCCCGCGGGGCTGTTAATCAGCCTGTGTTTTCTCCTCGGGAGGCCTATGCGGGTGTGTGGAGTAATTACTCCTGACCAGTGCCGTGATTCCCACAGTGCAGTGTTGGCCCCTGGGTAAGGTTCACCTCGGTGCTTGTTGTAACTTCTCATGCCTAGATTTCATCCTGGACCCTCTGAGGCAGAACCTCTGCAAATATAAATGGAAAGTTAGCATTTTTAAGATGCTTTCTAGGTGAGTCTAAAACATGTTACCTGTAGGAACCTGTGTTTGTGACTCTTTTAGACTCTATCCCTGGCTGGAAAACTCAATGTCCAACAGATTAGGTAGGGTACAGTGTGACGGTGGAGACCAGATGAACCAGGTATAGCCAGTGTGAGGAATCGGAGTGTGTGGGGTGTGAGGGAGAGAGACTGGGACACCAGTGACACTCAGCAGGGTGTACTGGCCACCTCTCAGAGCAGAGCCGGTGTTTGGCCTAGCCTTTGAGAAGAGAGTTAGTCAGAGAGCAATGCATCGTGCCTGTACCAACTCTACCAGCGAGTGAGACTCACTCTGACTTTCTGTATCTCAAGGATTCTTTTTAAAATCCAGGCACTTCAAAAAAAATCTCTAGAAGTGTAGCGATGAATGTAGATTCAGTAATCCTGCACTTAAACCTTAATCGTCAGGCAGAAGACATCCCTAAGGTTAGGAATTAGAATAGCCTCTGTGGTCAGCTGTGGGGTTGCTCTACCAGGAACCTAATTTCAAGGATACAGAAAACTCTAGAATACCTGCTTTCAGATGCACAGAGCTCTATAGCCTAACTCCAACCACACAGACAAATGCCGAATTCTCAACCTCAAGGAGATTTTATAAAAATGTAGTTTCTGGTTCAGTAGGGTGGGATAGTGCTGGAATTCTGCGTTTCTATCAAGTTCTGTGACACTACAGTGCTAAGGTCCATAACCACAACGAGTAGGAAGCACATTTTAAAAAGAAGCATCTGTACATGGTTTCAAAGTACACCCTGAGGGGATTTGACTGACCTTGGTAGATACGAAAGTTACACCTTCTGTTGTACAGGTCTTGCTTTAACTTGCCCTTAACCACCTTGAGCCATTATTGTCTTCCTGTTCGGAATTAATCAGGAAAAAGCAAGCCATCATATTTGGACTTCCTTGTGCTCCCTCATGGGAAACATCACTGGGGAATATCATTGCCTTAGATCATGGGTTTTATAACCAATGTCACTTCCTCACTCTAGACAAGAGCGTGCTGCTACTGAGTGATGCAGGTCCTCTGAGCTCTAAGGAGATCACTGGCCCATCCAGCACCAGTGACCTGCAGTGTGGACACAAATTTTTGGAAAGTGATGACCATGGAAGCCTAAGTTTCCACAGATCTTCATACACCAGAGATAGCAGACTCTAAGGAGGGGGTGGGGCATAGCAGGGACTGTGATTCTGAATAAGTGATGGTAAAGCAGAGCTGGAGCTGAGCCTCCCACCGACCACATCTCCTACCACTGCCACAGCTTCTGGCCTTCTGCTTCCTTCTGACTTAGCTGAGCCCGGCTATCTCCCCCACTGGTTCAGGGCTGGAAAACATCAAAGTCCCAGGAGCACTCAGCAGTCCTCTGTAATAAAGCATAAAAGCCAAAGTAAGCAAGATCCAGAAGGCCGCAAAGTAAAGCAACTTTTTAAAAAGCTTTGGGCTCATCTTTTAAAACCACGAAAAGTTAGACATGCTAGGCTCAGCCTTACCTATGGGTCACTTGCTTGGTTTCGCGGCTCTCTGCCTGCCATGGGCTGTCCTCCTGTGCGATGCGCTCTCTCAGGCCACCCTGCCTTGGGGCAGCCACCTACGAACCAAAATCACTGCACGGTGTGAGTCAAATAAGCCTTCCCACGTTTCTAAACAATGAGAAGGAAAGAAAAGAAAAGAATAGGTTTAGAATAACATGCACTGTTCACAAAAACTAACATAAAACGGATGGAAGATCCTAAAGTAAGTGCCTGAATTATAAAACTCTCAGAAGAAAGTATGAATGTCTAAAGTTAAATGTGAGGGTCTGGAGAGATAGCTCAGAGGAATGAGAATCAATCTGGCAAGTACAAGGACCTGAGTTCAATCCCTGGCCTCACATGCTGGGTGCTCTGTCCTAGCCCCGGATGCAATACTGCTACTACTGCTACTGATAATAAAGGTAAATGCGCCGTGCAATGTAAACATTATAGGCTTCACACTAGTTAACTCTTTTCTTTTGCTTAACTCAATTTTGATGCCAATAAAGTTTTAGGGATTAAATAATATCTTGCCAACCTTAAGAGACTGGCTGCAAGAAGTGGGTGCGGAGAAGCTGCATAGGTGAAGAAGTGAACAGAATAAAAGTGGATCTGAAAGCGTTGTCTTGTTTTTTTTTTGTAAAATTATTTTGTGCATGCTGAATTAGTGTGTGAATCTTCTTGATCAAAAGCGCAAACTTTTATTATAAAACATGTTTTTAAAAAAGCTGATAGAATTATTTTCATGTTGGCACCAAATCTTTTAGAATGTATTTTAGACCATAGGTGAAAGCGTTTTTAGGTTAGAACGAATATGCATCTATTTTTTATGAAATTAAATTCATGAGTCTTAAATGAATAATAGTTTGTGAAATATATTGTTACTGCTTTTATTTAGCAGACTGTGGACTCTAATAAAAAGATTTAAATTGTGAAATAAAAAAGAAAACATGAGGGAAGAAAAGAAAATGTAAAGGAAGAGCTCATGATGTTAAATTTGGCAATAAATTCTTCAATATAGGCAGCAAAAGTAAAAATAGACAAATTGAGCTTCATTCATATATGAAATTTTTACACATCAAAGTCAATAGCAGAATGGAATCCTACTCTGGAATGGGATTATTTGGAAATAATAAAGCAACTCAATTGAAAATGGTGAAGGAACTTGACAAACCATTTTCCAAAGATGTACATATGACTAAAAAGCATGTGGAATTCATGCTCAATCTCACTAATTATTTAGAGATATGAAAAGAATGAAATTGACATATTATACTGTTACATACCCATTTGAATGGCTGTTGCATTAGCAATGTGGAAAAACTGAAACACTGTGGCATTTCTCCTAGAAATTTAAAAATTGAGGGGCAACCCACTCAGGTCCCCTTTTGTCCCTCCCTTGGACAGATGCTTTTTTTCCCCCAATAAATATTTTGCTCTTAACGTAGTAATTCTAGTAATTCCACCTCTATTTCTATTCTTTGTTTTTTAAAGATATTAAAATAGTTTTAAAAAAAAGACTAGAAATGATACAGAATTTGACTAAACAAAGTGATATGGATTCAACACTGGTTGTTATATTATATATTGTTGTTTTCAATTTAGCTGTTCAGATGACCAGATATAAGCATGAAACACTGGTGAAAAAATTAGAAAAAAGAGAGAAAATACAAATTTAAGCCTTCACTGCTCCTTTCAATAGACCAGCAGAGATCAGCAGTATATTACCTAAGCCAGTCTCTATATTCCCATGTGTTTCTTTTTTCCTTCCTTCCTTCTTTCTTTTCTCCTTTCCCTCATCCCAGTTGTTCCTTCCCCTTGAGCAGTTTCTTTCCCTTCCACAGTATCTCTTGTACCTTTCAGATTTTATTTGCTCTCTCAGGTTCCTACACTAGGGAGTCTATTTCTATTTTAAATACAAAAGAATTGCATACAGGGACTCATATATTTGTGTACTAGTTCACAGTCGCATGACTCACAGTGAGAAAAAGGAAAAGCAACCCAAGCGTATACAAATTTGGAACATGCATACGTACAATAAGATGTTGTTCAACCTTAGAAAAGAATAAAATTCTCACATATACTACAGAATGGAGGAGCCTAAAAACAGCATGTGAAGTAAAATAAGCCAACTGCAAAGGGAAAAGATGGTGAGAATCACTGTAGAAGAGAACAGAGTGGCAGATGGCAGCAGCTGGGAGAGTAAGGAGTAGAGAACAACTTTTCAATGAGTATAGAGTTTAGTTAGGTTTGTGTGTGTGTGTGTGTGTGTGTGTGTGTGTGTGTGCGCGCGCGCGCGCGCACGCACTTGTGTGCACATGCATGCCTGTCTGTCTGTCTGCCTGTGTGTGTGGTACTGTAGGTTGAACCCAGGGCCCTGTGCGTGCTGCCCAACCTTCTCAGGCCCATCCTGGGCCTGAGTTCTGGCTTGGAATGATAAAGTTCCGGAGGTTGATGGAGGCCACGGTTGCACAATGATGTCAGTGTACTTCATGCCACTGAATTTCACACCTGAAATGATTAAAATGGTAAAGTTGGCTATGTGTATTTTATCACAAAGCTACGAATATTAAAAATAATAACTATAATATGGAAAGAAGCAGTTAATGCTTTGTTTCATCTCCTTTTTTCAATTTGTACTCTATCTCTTCTAAATTTCTTATATATTTCTTTTTGTTTTTCTTTCTTCTTCCGGTTTTGCATGCATATACCTGGTAACATGAATAATTGGTCGGAAGACAGCAATGTATTACAACAAGCTCTATAAAATTCATATTACTGTGTTAAGTGAAATTCTGTATCACTTATAAATTTTTCTGCTTGAATTCTAATTTGTACTCTTTTTAAAAATATAACTATACTTAATTCAAGATAAAATTGAACAACTTCCCTGCCTGTAGCTCAGCAGTTGGCATACATGTAGGAACTTTTGCCTGCCCACTGCAACCGAACTTTCCCACCCAGACCCCAAACTCAGCACCTCCTGTGGAACCCTGCAGCAAAATTCCCTGCAGAGAGGATGGGTTCAGATTCTCCCAGCTAATCCAGGAGCTGAACATCATGGCAGAGGAGCACAGCAGGTGCACTTCACAGGCAGCAGCCAAAAGACACTGAGCAAAGCAACTAGACCCGCCAGGCATATCTGGACAAGTTCCCATTTGGTAAATCCAGACCCAAATTTCGGTAGGTGCTAATGACATAACTGTTCCAAAGCTCTACACCAAAGCTCAGAGGACAGTGTTACATAAAATGACAAAGAGAAGGAGCAAGATGCAGTCTCAGGACCCACCCTCACCCAGAACAAATGCAGGAGACACTAGCATAGAAGAAAATGGGAATCTCACAACTGAAATCTCTGAATTAATAGCATCTGAAGGAAAGAAACAAAGGCAAAAAGGTATAGAGGAAATCAGATTAGAAATAACCTCTGAAATAAAAAAGCAAGGATAAGTATAATGAAAGAACAAATGCTTTTAAGAAGACATTGATAAAAATTAGAGAATAGAAAAATGATGGAATCCTTGAATGAGCAATATA
>PVKN010044514.1:0-10142 GCA_004027915.1 Capromys pilorides
CCCAGCATCTGCCGGCCTCTGTCACCATTCCTCGTGAGAACACGCGAGACGCTTAAGTCTTTTAGCCTCCATAACGATTTCAGAAAGGCAGCGCCTGTGTGACACGTGCTTATGCGCAGGGCCCCAGCCTCGGGCCCCAGCAGCTCACGTGCTGGGCCTGCTGACGGCGCTGCTGCAGGCCCGGCAGCCCTTCCACCATCCTGCCACTTGTCTCCGAGGACTGCGACCGGATGTCCCGCCCACAGAGTTCCCTACGACCATCCTCTCACCTGCCTCCCCCACCAAGCCTCCTCAGTGATTCTTTCTCTGCATTTTGCTCAGCAGTGAGTGTCCTTCCTGTACTAGGTTACACTGAATGTCAGCGCCTCCTGACGCCTGCACGGCTGCACATGCGAGCTAGGACGGTGTAGGGTGCTGCGGGGTGCGTGGTGCACTGCGGCTCACTCAGCCACATGCACAAAAGGGAACACAGCTCATTCCTAGCTCTCACGCTGATTACACAAATTAAGCACGTGGTTAACTTCCGCACAAGCAGCTGGTCCTCACCGTGCAGCGGCTTGGCTTTAGGGCGATGTGGAAGTGCCCCGTGCGCTCGGGGTTGCGAGCTCGCCCCCGTCCAGGGGTGGTGGGCGGAGCAACACAGTCTCCGGATGCTGCGGGGCAGCGAGAAGCCACCTGCCCTGTGCCCAAGAGGAGCCAGCACTCACCAGTGGGCCGCGAGGGAGCGAACACTTGACCATACACCTGGCTCTGTCACATGACTGTCCCCAACCAGAGTATTCGACTTTAAAGTAGGTAAGGTGAAGCTACAGAGTTTGCTGGATTAGGTGCGTTAAAGACATTGATAACTTCTGCTATTCTGAACTTACAATGAAGTTTTTGGGACATAACTCCATCAAAAGTCCGGGTGGATCTAGGCTCTGTTCAATGAAGCACACAATTAAAATTAATTTCACATATTAACATTTTCACATGAGGTCCACTACAGAGATGTTTGTCAGAGTGAGTGAGTACTCTGTTTCTACCAAACAGTGGCTCAGGCTCGAAGTGTCTTAAGGAGCGGCCGCTGTTTCATGACTGAATCCTGCGAGACCGAACGGTAGGTTACAGGTTCCCATCTAGATCCGCAACACTGAACGTGAGCACCTCCTCACACCTGTCCCTACACGGACTCACTGTTAAATAAATAAATAGCAGCGATCTGCTCTTCAGACTATATGTCACCCAATACCCCCAGAACGTGCTTTCTTATTTCATCTCCAGAGAACCTGAACGCTCCACCAAAACAGATACAGGAAACCAGAGGCAAAGGCAAACTTGGACAGTGCTTCTCCATTAGTTCGATGACAAGGAACTTGAATATTTACAAAAAAACCCTTAGGGGCAGCCAGATAGCTCAGCAGATTAAAGCACCTGCTTAGGCAGATGCAGGGGGCAGGGGTTCATGCCAGCCCCGCCCTTGGGGCACGCTGAGACTGCAAATGACACTGGG
Organism: Capromys pilorides; assembly: GCA_004027915.1. Taxonomy (NCBI): domain Eukaryota; kingdom Metazoa; phylum Chordata; class Mammalia; order Rodentia; family Capromyidae; genus Capromys; species Capromys pilorides. Next base: position 1,493 of record PVKN010044514.1, read on the forward strand.
CATGGTAGTGAGCACCTGTAATCCCAGCGTTTGGCAGGCTGAAAACAGGAGGAACACTGTGAATCTGATCTGCATAGTGAGACCTGTAGACCATGTACTAAATACATTTAAAAAAAACAAAAAAAAAGAAACCCTCCAAGGTGGTTAACAACTATTCCCTCTCCTGTTCCCCTACTAAGAAAGCGGGTCAGTATGTGCGTGCACTCAACAACCAGGAGCAAATCCTCGGAGTTTGAGGGCAGTACCCGTAGGGGAGGCCACACACCGGGGCGGAACAGACACAAGCAGGAAAGCACTGTAGAGAGGAAACGTGAGAGGGTAGACGTGACAGGCCACGGCAGAAGAGCGCCAGAACAGAAGCATATGCTCCGAGCTGAGGGAGCTGCCCCGGGCTGTCGCTGGCCGGACTTCGGAGGTGACAGGAAAGCTGAGGGAGCCCCACACAGCCGCGGAGGGTGGCCACCCATGCGCGTGGGGAGCACTTCTGCAGCGGGCCCCCTCAGTAACTGAGGGGGGCCCACGCCCAAGCCGGCCGCTGGGGCGCTCACGCCCGTCAGACGGCGCCTCCTACGGCAAGCTGACACCCACACTTTCATCCCCACCCCTGTAAAGAGAGGCATATGGCCATAATTACGATGGATTGATTTAAAGATGCTAAATGTGCGGGCAGAGTTTCCTCTGTTAATGTTAAAAACAATGTTAAAATTATCAAACACATTTACTGGAACAGGAAACCGGACCGGGCAGGATTTTGACAGTAAAAATACACCATTATTTCTGGAAAAGAAATTAGCTACACTTAAAATTCCCTACTAATTAACACCGTAGAACGCTTTACATGCTCTGACTTCGGAATTTTTAACGAACACAACTCCTAGCTTAAAGGACCAGGAAACAGAACAGCGCTACAGTGCGAAGCAAAACATTCCTTCCCTCCAGGATGAAAAGGGATCCACGACCACACTAGTAGCTCTCGGCCGCTGCTGGGGCAAGACGCCCGCCACACCTGCCACACACAGCTCACGGGGCGAGAGGCTCACCTCGGCCTGCGGCTCCCGAGGTCTTCTCGGTCCGTGCCCAGCTTGTTCTGAGGCAGAGACCTCGTGGCAAAGGAGAACGCCCCACCTTGTGGTAGCCAGGAAGCAGGAGAGGAGCAGAGGTGGCAAGGGGAAGGCACTGGGCAAGGAGTGCCCTGCGGTGCGCACCCCAGGACCTCCGCCTGGGCCCCGCTTCCAACAGCCCGCTCAGCTCTGAACTCGCGGGCACAGCCAGCGTCCTCGGGTCCAGCTGCTTCTCCAGGTCCCAGCTCTCCACCCTGCTGCCTCGGGCCAGGCCCTCTATCCAAGGTCTTCGGGGGACATGTCACACGTGACCCTAAAAACCGCCTGCTTTCCCTTTCCTTTTCCTTTGCTCAGTGACAAGGTCTTACGGGTTTCTTTAGAGTACAGACAGTAAGAACTGAACACAAGGAAAGGTGGAAAAGGCAGGGCCCAAGGAAGAGCCCTGTGACAGCAGGACCTTCAGGGAAGAACCAGGTCGGGCTTCAGCTCTGACTGGCCCGGACTCACTCCGTGACTTAGAAGGAGCCCGAGCTCCGCCAGCTTCCTTCCCCTGGCCTATCCAGTAAAGCTCCTAAGAACTGACATAACCTCCCTCTCGGGCTCCCCCACCTGCGGCGCCAAGACTGTACCAACACCCTTGGTACCCAACGAGTTCTGTTGTAAGAACACAGGCCAGGGGAATCCCACAGACCAAGCTTCACAGGAGTTCCTTGCGCAGCGTCTCTTGTCATCGGGCTTTAAAGTATCGCTGGTGTAAGTCAACCCTGATGAAGCACAGAAACGCTGTCATATGACATGCTTCCTGGTTCCCGTGGTAACAGAACTTCACTTAACCACCGTCTCCCTTACTAGGCCTGGGAGTACACAGAAAACATGCTCCGCCAGGCAGCATTTCTCCTCTTACTTTAAGTCTGAAGGAGTCAAATGAACCTGCACAACCACAGCTTTAAGGCCAACACATGAGGTATAAAACTGCTTTACTGCACCTTCTTTTTTTTTTTTTCACTATTTTGTTTTTTGGTACCGGGAACCGAACTCTGGGCCTTGCGCCTACCAGGCAGGCGCTGCACCACTGAGCTACATCCCCGGCCCTTTTACTGCACCTTCTTAAAATGGCTTTTTTCACCCCACGGCAATGCCCACCTCGGCCTTCAGGCTCCCGCCATCCTTCGCTTGCTGGAGATCCTCAATTTTCTGATGACAGGCTCTGAGGTCACTCTGTAACCGAGACACCAGGCGACGCTTCGCTGAGTTGCTATCCAGCAAGCGCAGCACATCGGCCTTGAGCCTCAGGACGACCTCGTCGGGCGAGAGCTCCTCGCTGGGGTCTTCCTGCTGCTGCACACCGCTGCCGGAGAAATCATGCGCGTGAGGACTACGCCAGGAACACAGCGTGATCTACCGCCTAGACAACTACACGTGCGCATTCCAAGACAACTTCGAATTTAGCCCCACACACAGGGTGGCCGTCGCCTCTGCTGCATCCTTATGTACAAAGCTAAGTCCTTTATGGAAAGATGACCCTCAGGCTTAGCCTTGCTGTGAACTCCGATGTGGCTACAGCTATGACGAGGACACGGCAGGGTAGGCTCAGGGCCAGGAGCGTGAGCTGCAGTGGGAAGACCTGCGAGGTCCCCGGCACCGAGCCCTCAATTAGTCCCTGCTGAAGCGCCGCTCTGAAGCTGACCTGACGAAGCTCAGAAGGAAAGCCCTAGGACCCATGCATTCCAAGCAACTTAAATGTGTCACAGAAAAAGCTCAATAAGATTTTCAAACACAGTAAAATCCAGCACCCAACGCACACGATCCAAAATGTCCAGCAGGCAATTCAACGTCACCAGGCATGCAAAACAGCAAGAAAGCAAGACGATGAATAAGAACCAGGAGGGAAATCAGTAGCAAGGACTGACCCAGCAGCAACACACGCCCTCAGGCCAATCAAATGTACTGCACAGGATGAGTGGAGAGACAGAAGAGACAAACAGGCCAGGGGCTGGGCCCAGGCTACAGCTCAGTGGTGGTGCTCGCCCGGCCTACGAAGACCCTGGGCTCGAGTTCGAGACCACCACCAGCATCGCCGCCAAAAAGCCAACACAAAAACCAACATACCCAAATTGAATTTAAGGATACATGAAAAGTTGTAATGTCTGAAGTGAAAAAAAATACTGGATGAAATTAACAGCACATGAAGATGAAATGACCAATGCACATGAAAATATATAAATACTACGTGACTCAACAGCCTGAAACAGAAACATTCCTGGCACAGTAAATTTTCTGACTTGTGTAAATGAAGTTCCAGAAAAGGAGAGGGGAAGGAGAAAGAATATTTGAAAAACTAATGGCCAGTATTTTCCTAATTAATGTAAATAAAACTCCCATAAAAGTTAGACATCCAAGCCGGTCTGTGGTGGCGCAAGCCTGTAATCCCGGCGCTTGGGAGGCTGAGGCAGGAGAATCGGTGTGAGTTTGAGACTGGCCTGGGCTACAAAAAGTGAGCTCAAGGCCAGCCTGAACTGCATAGTGAGACCCTGTCTCAGACAAAGAGAAAAAAAAAAGCTTAGATATCCAATGTCTCAAGCAGAAGAAATGTAAAGAAAATTGATGTCAAATTCCTACGCTGACTTGCAGTATAGCTCAGCAGACTTAGGGAAGCGCAGGGGCCAGGGTTCGATTCCTGGCCTCCCCTGCAGCACCAGCCCACTACCAGGCGTGCTGAGCCAGCGATGGAGTCCAGGGGTGGTGGCACACGCCAATCCCGGCACTTGGGACAAGAAACAAGAGGATCACTATGCATCAGAGCTGCATAGTGAGATCCTGTACAAAAAAAAATTACTATGCTGACCCTCGCCCCAACGTGCACAAGATGCCAGACCGTAAGCTCTGGGGTTTACCCTCCATCCAGTGGGGCTCTGATGCTTCCTGGGCTCCTACTCCTCTCCACTTGACTATCCTTCCCTTCTGGAACAGGGGTGTTTATTGTGTCCTCCTCCTGCTGCTGTAGCTTGGCAGTAGTAATCACAGCAGGAAGCAAAGTAAGAATCTATGCACTGAATGGAAAGTAATTGTGAAATACTAATAAAAAAAAAAAGACAGGTATATATAAAAACATAATGACAGCTACTTGCCACAAACACAATGTTGAGAGAAAAAAACCCAATCTAAAGAACAATTCGTGCCTATGAAAACCCTACCATTAACAATGCAGGACAATGAAAGACAACGGCTGCCTCTTTCCTGCTAGGACCCAGCCAGTGGACCCAGTTCTGCTCTTGGCCCTTCTCTTCCACGGGGTTACGGGGATTCTAACCAGAGGAACTGTGAGAAAAGACATTCAGGTAAAAAGGAACAAAATTATCTCTTGTTCAGATCACAAGATCTTGAGCACAAAAAGTCCTTAGGAATCCACTAAAAAATTATTTGAACCAGTAAACCGCTTCAGCAATGTGACAGTACACAAGATCAACGGTCAGCTATATTGTCACCTAATATTAGCAAGCCAACCAAAGAAACTTTTAAAAAGTAACAGAATACCCAGTAATAAATTTAATAAAAGTCTGACTTCTGTTATTATAAATACGTAACATTAATGAAAGACATGAACAATATAGATATTTTTTAATTTTATGTTCAAGGATCAGAAGATCGTATTATTAAATAGCAATACCCCACTTCAGTGCAATATCCACCAAAATCCTAGCTCACTTCTTTGCAAGACTGGCAAACTGATATTAAAATTCACAGAGGAATGAAAGAAATCCAGAAAACGAAACTAATCTTGAAAAGAAAGAACGTGGAGGAGGATTCATACTTTTTGGTTTCTTTACTACAAAGCTATAGCAAGATGGTACAGTGCTGGCAATAAGAAAACACGTATAGATCAATGGAACAGACTGAAAGCCCAGAAAACAAACCTTTACTTACAGTCAACTGACTCTCAATCAAAGTGCCAAAACAATCGGAAACTGACTTCTCAACAAATGCTGCTGGGACAACTGGATATCCACATGCAAAAGAATGAAATTAGATCCCCAACTCACACCATATATAGAAACTCAAAACAGATACCAAGTCTAATGTGAAAGATAAAATTCTGAGAATCAAACCTAGATATTTATCATTAGGACCTTGGGTTGGAGAATGATTTCACAGATCTGTATCAAAAGTATAAGCAACCAAGAGAAATGAAATAGGTAGGTTGAACTTCATAAAATTAGGGGTCGTAGGGATCAAAAGAGTCTTATCAAGAAAGGAAAACAAGGGAGGGGACGTAAGGGTAGTAATGTGGAAAATGGCTATATTTTGTTTTACAAATAAAAATAAAGTACACCAACAACTCACATAATAGGAAGAAATATTTGCTAATCATACATCTGACAAGGGACTTGTATTCAGAACAGATGACTGAAAGAAGATGACAGAGAAGAAGGTGACCGAGAGATGGAGGGAAAGGAACATAAACAAGAACTGAGATGCGTCCTGTGCGTAACCGGGTGCCCACAGTGAGTGTAATCCTTATGTACCGCAACCAGGGACTAATAAAAAACTGAACTGCTGGGGGGGGCGGGTATTCTTAAATACTAAACAGACAGCCCAGTTGCAAAGCAGGCAAAAATCTGAATAGGCACATAGGCACACCTCCAAATAAAATATGTAAATGGAGAACAATACTGAAAGACCACATCATTAACGAATCAAATCAAAACAATGAGATACCATTTCCCACCCTCTAGGAATCCAAGTAAGTGTTGGCAAAAACACGATGCTCTGGACTCTCACTCACGGCTGATGGGAGTGTAAGATGACGAAGACACGTTAGAAAGTCATACGACATTTCCGTAAAAATATAAACACGGAGTTGTTGTGTGAGGCTATAAAATGCAGTTAAGTACTAATCATACGACACAACACGGACAAACCTTGAAAACACCAGCAAAGTAAAAGAAGCCAATCACAGCAGACCCAGCATCTGCTGCTGTCTGTGTGAAATGCACACAGTAGGCCAGTGCACGGACTGGGGGTTACCTGCAGCGGTGAGGCATGAAGAAGCCATTCAGAATGACAAGCAACAGGTGCAGGGTCCTTAGATTTTTTTTTTTTTTTTTTTGAAATGTTCTAACATTAAGTTGTGATGGTGGTTATATATGTTCAGGTTTGGGAACAGACAAAACAAAAACCACTGCATGGTACACCTGAAATGCAGGACTTTAGGGTTACATGAAACCTACCTCAATAAAGCTAGCCCCTAAAAAAGAAAGAAAATATAACACACTATGCTATGAGTTCTATTAATAGGAGGGCAAACTTAACAATTTCTAGATGTGAATAACTGAGTATTAAAAGCATAAGAAAATGAATGCCCCAAATATAGAAAGTCCTGCCCCTCCAGATTAAGAATGGAAAGAGGAACCTGGCACTATGGATTCTCACTTCTCGGCCTGTGGGGGGAGCTCTGGGGTACCCCCCTCATAATCACCCACAAAATTCCACATTTCTGTTCCTGTTCCTGTCTGTCTTCTAGCTCACAATTTCAAAGGCTTAAGCACAAAATTACAAAAAGCACAAAAACATCCCTTTAAACAGCTTCACATCACACAGGCAGAGATGGAGGGCTCTAACAACACAGGACATGGAGCTACTGGGAGAGCAACTGCGAAACTGTGTCCAGCGTGCAGAGAAATGGGCACTGCCCGGCGCAGGGCCGCTGCACAGGCTCCAGGGTTGCCTAGCAATGCCCATCAGCATCCTCAGCCCTGCACACCCTTCCTAGGGAAGCAACAGATGGGGCTGGAGGCTCCTCAGACAGAGGTTCAGAATAAAGATACTGTATTACTTATAAAAAGCTTTGCGTTACTGAAGTATCATTTATCTATATAACCATTAGAAATTAAATTTAACATTATTTACCGGCATTAAAAGATTTCACTGTATGGGCCAGGGAGATGGTTCAGTGGTCTAAAGTGCCTGCTTAAGAAAGCTTAGGCAACTGCAGGGACCGCAGTTTGATCCCTGCCACCACATACTGCGCCAGCCCCACTGCCAGGGGAGGCTGAGCTGGCCATAACATGAAAAAAAAAAAATTCACTGTATAAATTAGTAGATATCATACTAAAACAGTACATTCATTATTATTTATCTTTTAGAACTGCATAAAGCAGATAATGGGGAAACTATACACCAAAAATTTTTTTCTTTGACTTTTTGAGACAGGGTCTCATTATACAGTTGAAGCTGGCCTTGCACTAACTTTGTAACCCAGGCTGGTCTCAAACTCCCAATGATCCTCCTGCCTCAGCCTCCTGGGTGCTGGGATTACAGGAGTGTGCCATCACACCTGGCTTTATACACCAAAAATTTTTTTTTCCTTTTGTTATGTATTTAGGACAGGGTCTACAGGGTCTATGGAGTCTCACTACACAGATTGGACTCAGTGATTCTCCTGTTTTCAGGCTCCCAAGTGCTAGGATTACAGGCACGCACCACCACGCCCACTCTCAATCCTATCTCAATGTGCCCTGGTGGTGGGGCCGGCACAGCATGCTTGGGATCAAACCCCAAGCATGCACTCTGCCTAAGCAGGTGCTGTAGTAGTCCGCTGAGCTATCTGGACCAGCCCAGTACACCAAAATGTTAACAGTGGTTTTCTACATGTGAGATGAGGTAAGACTATAATAATTTAAACTTTCTTTTTTGTCAATTATATTTTTAAATTTTCAGCAATGGAAAAGAAAGTTTTGAAAATAAATAATTTTATTTATTATTAGTATGCGCCTTTGATATAATGTCACAAAAGTGGAATCTTATCTCTGTGGCTTTTCATAAAACTGTGGTTTTTTTCATAAAACTGAGGTTTTTGCATAAAACTCATGAGAAAATACAATCATGAGAAAAATATCAAATTCTAATACATGGCTTTCTATAAAATACTTGAATAATAGTAAATACTTGGTTCCTTCAAAACCAAAGCAGTCAAAAAGGAACTGAGGAAACGTGACTTCGAAATGAAGTGTGGTCCCCTGGATGGGATTCTAGACAGAAAAAAGGCGACGCGACAGAAAACTAGGACACTCGGAATGAACTGCGGGCACCACGCAGCAACTACGCAGCAATCTGAAGGAACTATGGACGTGAGTCAGTACTGCCCGTTAATAGAAACCAATGTGCCATAACACCGCAAGACGCTAGTAAGGAGAAATGGGGATTATGTATATAGGAACGCTATAAGAATTACCTTTACATTTACGTATATGGGAACTCTATAAGAATTAGATTTACATTTTTCTGTAAATCTAAACTGTCCTCAAAAATCGAATATTTAAAACAAAAAAAAATAGTATCTGAGTTAAAATTTTTATACTCCTTCATTTCAGATGATTCCAAACAGAGTATCAGAATATTGTATGTGCGTATAAAAAAAACAAAAAATTATATATATACATATACATATATATATATATATATATATTTTTTTTTTTTTTTGGTGGTGGTGGTACCTGGGATTGAACTCAGGACCCTGCGCTTGCCAGGCAAACTCTTATTCTACTGCGCTATCACCCTGACCCTTAGATTTTTTTTTTCTTTTTTTTTTT